>PVJI01010370.1:0-60698 GCA_004026765.1 Micronycteris hirsuta | reverse complement strand
TAGTGATACACCCACCAACAGACCTCTGAAGACTCATAAAAAGACAAAAATCCGTTAGGACGTTGAAACCCAGGACCGAGAATCCAGACTTCCCACTCAGGGTTGAATCTGCAATCCAGGCATGTGCCCTGACCAGGGATTGAACCTGCAATCTTTCCGTGTAACGGACAACACCTCAACCATCTGAGCCACCTGGCCAAGGCCCAAAGCTGCAAGTTTTCAGAAAATGACCAGGCAGGAGAAGGAGGGAGGTGCCTGGGCTGCACTGCATCTGAGCTGGGGGGTCCTGGTTAATATTTCTTTTCTTTCCTCTTTTGCTTTATGTACTAATTTTATCCATTTGTTATAATAAGGAAAAAAGATATTCAAAATAATTGTATGTAAGTTTGCATATTACTAGATGAGCACATTTGGTAAAAATGCCTGCTCCCCTCCCCCAAAATAGAAGGGAATACATCAAACTATTAGTTATCACTAGGTCATGGGCCCAAAGGACATTTTTCTCTGTTTTCTTTGACCTTTATGTATTTTTAAGTGTTTCTATCATGAGCATGTGTTGCTTTTATAATGGAAAAAGTAAATATATTAAAAAAAAATTAAGACAAAAAAGGTGTCCATGCATTTGGAGGCTGGCAAAGACATTGCCACTGAAAGAAAGAAGGATGGGATGTGGGAAGCAGGAATGCAGTTCCTGAGAATAATTGCTGAAATTTCTAGAGCACTTTCTGTTTTGCAAAGTGCTTTTACAAACATTATTTCATTTTGCAGGGTTTGCAGGTTAGATGGGACTCAGAGTCATGAACTCCAACATTATAGCACAGGGGACACCTCCCTTGGGAGTCTCCCAGCTTCTGACTAGCCCCCTGCTGTGCTGGGAGGAGGGTAATCAAGGGAACCCCTTCCAGGAAAAACCCTCCCTACAAGTCTTCACAACTGGCTCCGTAGTGGCTGCAGCCCAGCTCATGTATTGGTGACAATAACCGCTTAAGCGGCCAAAGTGCCTAGCAACCAGGTCCTCCTCACGCTAGTGCCATGAAGTGGGAAATATTATGGAGTCATCTTCATGTTATAGATGAGAAAACCGTGGTACAGAAAGGTTAGGAGACTCACCCAGCGTCACACAGAACTGGGATTCAAGCTCAGCTAGTGTGGCCAGGGTGGCTCCACCGCTACTCTGCAGCCCCTTTGTGCTCTGAGGCTCAGTGAGGCCTGCCTCCCAGCCCCTCCAGTGCCCCTCATCCCCCCAGCCCTTTCTAGTCAAGTTCCGCTGCCCACCCGATGGCACAGTGGGTGTCCTGAGGCTGTCTCAGGTGTCTGTCTAGACACATCTGCAGGTATTTCCTCCCTATCTGCACCACACAGATTACCAAAAGAACGGGAGTTCTTTGTTATCTGTGTTATCACGTCATCTGTCCTCTGAGGCACTAACCACAGGAACGCCCTAGGCAACTGAATCCATTCACTCATTCATTCAACAAATATTTATTGAGTGTCAGGAACTATCTTAGCCACCAGGCCTTACTCCTTTCCTTGCCTCAATTTCCCCATTCTGTACCTGTGGGCACATAATTCCTGGCAGAAGAGAGGGGAACCAGATGTTATCTATGTGGGATACTTTGAGTTCTCAGGGCCTACAAAAGGCTATTATTATTTAATTACTGCAAATGGTAATTATAAGGGAAGGTAATTGTCTGCCCTTTCATTATAGCACTTCTGCCCTTTTCCTCTGGTAGTCCCCAGGGCCAGTCATAAAAGAGAGCTGGGTCCAGATCTGTTGTGACCCGCTGAGCACTGGCTGTGGCCGAGCCGCCTCGTAAATAGTTACTGCCATCACTTTCTGAAGGTGATTTGTGGATGATAAAGCCCTTCTATATCCATGAACTCCTTAGATCCTATAGGAAAAGGGGAATGGACATTCCCTGAGCACCGGCCAGATTCTGGGCACTGTGCTGGGCACTGTACCTTCTCCAGGTGAGACCGTGCCCCTAAAAAGCCCAGCAAATTGCCTTGTAGTGAATGCTTGGTAAATGTGGTGTACACAATTGCTAATCCTGACTTACTGCCCTGTGAAATAATTACTACCCTCATTTTATAAATGAGAAGACGGGAACGCCCTCAGGTTTTAAAACTGGTGGGAGCCAGTATTTGAACCTTGTATGTCTGATCTCGAACCATTCATGCTTTTCACTTATAACTTGCCACTCACTGGGTACTATTATTGGCCCATTTCACAGTTGAGGAAATTGAGGCCTGGAGATACAACATGACTGACCCCAGGTCACTGAGGCTATGTAATAGAGTTGGGTCCTGGGTCCACACGTGCTGCCCTGCCTGTTGGGGGCTCTGCTGCTGGCTCTGCTGCTGGCTCTGCTCTGCTCCCCTGCCTTTCCCTCCGCCACCTCCTTGCACCCCACAACCCCCAGCTCACTACTAATCTTAGAGACTCAGAAGATGACTAAGACATAGTCTTGACCCTCTGGTTAAGCAAACACTAAACTAAATTGCAGAGCCAGGAGCCGCTGTACAAGGCTGGCCTTGGTAACCAGCTGTCACCACCCATGGCAGACACTGCTAGTCAGTCCCAACAGTCTTCATACTTAAAATCCAGATTCCTAGTCCTTTGAGATTTAAATAAAAAACTGACTGGAATGTCCTACTTCACGTTTTGTAGAAATCCAATGATGTTTACAGGACATCCAGTGACTTACGAAGTGCTGATCACCTCCGGCTCCAACTGTCTACTCCTAGTGCGCCTTTTCTCTCTCCTCTGTCCGTCTTTCCTCTCCACCCAGTGCCGATCCAGGTGTGCAGCGCGCAGCTCCTTTTACTGCAGGTTTAAGAAACAGAGTGGAGGTTGTCTCCCAGCAATGCAAAAGGCAGAAAGACGAACAGTATTATCCCTGTTTTTACCTCCTGCAGCCACCTGTCCACTGGCCACCGCTCTTGTCAAGCTCTCCCATTGAACTGATCGGGCCCACATTCCAGGACAGTGCTCACATGTTTCCTCTAGTTAATTCACTGAGTCTCCTCACCTCCAGATATCCAATCCCCATCACTTGTTATCGGATGAGTGAATGAACAAATATGTCTTGAGTGCCCAGTTTATAGTTGGATGTCAAATCATGCGATTAGAAATATGGATGCAGAATTACGGCTGGGGTAAATGTGAAGACAAGAAGTCCATGGAGCCATGAGAGCGTCCTGAGGATAATAGAAGGCCACCCCCCTCAGGATGTGGTTATGAATCAGGACGTGGTGGGTGAACCTTCGTTACGTGGCAGTGGGACATGGTGGGTGTGCTCAGGTGGGGGAGCACGTGCCAAGAGGAGGGGACTGCAAAGGCCATGTAGCCGAGGAAAGCAGCATGCCTTCCAGAACCCAAAGGAGGACTGCGCAGCTGGAGCACAGCAGCCAAGGGGGCAGCGGTCCTGGCTGAGGGCGGAGGATTTGGGCAGAGGCCAGACCATGCAGAGACTTGGGGCACAGGATCCCCGTAATTTTATCACACAGAACCTTTTCCTGCTCAGCTCGCGGACAACCTTGATACAGGGCAACTCATATCCCAAGCCCCACTAATCTCTGCTTAACAGAGGGCCAAATGCTCAGTATTCCCAGAGGAGGCAGTAGAAGTTTTTCCATTCTCACCCCCGACCCCCTGGAATGGAAAGGAGAGCACAGACGGATTTGGTTTCACACTGATATGAATTGTGCCACCACCTTAAGAAGGCAGAGAGGCCAGTTTGGGATTCGAATGACACTTTTCCTCCGTCTTATAACTTGGATGATACAGATGAGAAGAGCTTGAGAAGTTGCTCTGGGGGCCGGGGGAGACCTGGGCTGGCATTCTCAGGGGGGCTGTTCCAGGGGAGGGGAGGTGGGAGTGGGTTCCCGAAGTACAGGCACCCACCCCTGCAGTGGCCTAGCCCATATTCAATCTTATTTAATACTTGTCCTAGGAAGTAGGTATTAGGCTCAGTTTGCATACAAGAAAACTGAGGCCCAGAGAAAGGGAGAAACTTGCCTAAAATCATTAACCTGTAAGTGACAAAGCCAGGGTTCAAACACAGCTCTGTTGGACTCCTAAACCAAATCTATTAACTCTAAGCTCTAAGCCCTTCTTGAGGGAAACACGATGAGCAAATGGGAAGGGGGCGCCTGGGCAGAGGATTCGCGTGCTCAATCATTCGCCCACTGAGCTAATGCCACGTGGCACCCACCGTGTACCGAGCACTGTGGTGAAAGAAGCTCTGGACCAGGAGCTGGAGCACCTCAGTTGGAGGCCTGGCCACAGGACATAGCTAACCATTTTCCCTCAGTTTTCCCACCTGTGAAATGGGGCCTAACATCCCTGCCAGCCTCCCTCCCAGGGCTCCTGTAGGGGTCCAATTAGAAAATATACGTGTCGAAGCTCAAGATTGTTTCAGTTCTGATGGGAGGTATACCCCAGTTTGAGGGGTAAGGAGGCAGCAAGCTTGGGTAGAGGCCAAGCAGAAGAAGATGGGATCCCTGGGCATCAAGGTCCCACTGGGAACAGGCTGCAGGGGCCATGCCATGAAGCCTGCCGTGTGTTGCCATGATGGGCGCTGCAGAACCTGGGAACCACCTGGACACCTGCTTTCTCAGTCCCCACATCAGTCACTAAGCTCTGGTGGGCTGAATCCTTCCAACGTCCCACATTTGTCCACTTCTTTCCACCTCTGCCAGTGCCATCTTGTCCAAGCCATCACCATTGCTCACCTGGAAGACTTGGAACGTCTCCCACTGGCCTTCCTGCTTTACCCCATTCCAGGCCAGTCTTTCCCCAGCAGCCACATGGACCCTCTGAAAAGAATTCTGAAGACATCAGTTCTCTGCTTAATGCCCACCTCCCCATGACTTCCTATTAAAATCCTAATTTCTTGCTGGGACTCACCTAGGACGTCCGGACCACAGTGTCATTTTACAGTCTCCCCTCATTCCACTTGAGCTCCCCTATCCTTTCTGGCCCGTCCATACCGCAAGCTCCTCCGTGTCTCAGAAACTTCACACGCTGTCCTTTGTTCCAGAAACACTCTTTTCTCATCTCTTCCCTGGTCTCGGCTTAAAAGACCCTTTTTCTTGGCAGTTCTCTTTAATCTTCACTTATCCACACCCAGACACCTCAAACCTGTCCTTTGTAGCTCTTATGAGACTTTATTACACAATTATTTGATTATTTGTTAAATTCTGTCTCCTGGAACAGACTGGGGCGAGCTCACTGGTGTCTACTTGTCTTCCTCTCCTAGAGGTACACTGTACTTCCCAACTCCCCTTGCAGTTGGGCAGGACCACGTGACTAGTCTTGGCCAATGGATGGCGAGGAGAAGTGATCTGTGTCCCTTTCTGGCTGATGCAGTGTAAAATCCATGCACAAGTCTCCAGTTTCTCTTCTCCTGCCGTGGTAACGAAGAAAGCCACATGTTCCAGTGGGTGCAGCTTCAAGATGGTAAGGACTCTTGAGCCTAAGTGTCTGGGTGACTAGAGCAGAGGACACAGGATGGACCTGTGGCACAAATGAGATAAAAACTCTTCTTGTGTTACGTCACTGAGGTTTCAAAGCTCTTTGTCACTGCAGCATGGTCTGGTTTATCCTGACTAGCTGTTTATCTTAGCTAACGCTCTGTCAGAGCAGGGACTGCATCTTATCCACTCCTTTCCAGAGCCCAAGACCCTAACTGCGACATAGAAGTAGGTGTTCTGTAAATACTTGTTGAATGAGTGAACATATATAACATAGTTCCTTCCCAAAGAAATTTACTATAATTCAAAAGACAAGTACTTATAGACACAACAGAATATAATCAGGGGCTAAATTGTAAAAATTAAAAAGAGGAAGGGAGACAGTGCATTGGAGCAGTCATGGAGGGCTTCCTGGAAGAGTAAGGAAGATGTGAAGAATCGGAGAGAATGAGAGTGGGCTTGCTGTCTGCCCCAGCATTTGTTCATCCATTCAGCACTTTTTTTTTTAAAAGATTTTATTTATTTATTTTTAGAGAGAGGGGAAGGGAGGAAGAAACAGAGGGAGAGAAACATCAATGAGTTGCCTGTCATATACCCTCCCAACCACATGCCTGACTGGGGACTGAACCCACAACCTGGACATGTGCCCTGATTGGGAATCGACATGGTGACCTTTCACTGTGTGGAACGATGCCCAACCAACTGTGCCACGCTGGTCAGGGCCAAACACTTATTCGTGGCGAGAGAAACAGGTGCTCTTGGGAATCAGAGGAAAGTGCCTCTTCCCATGTGAGGACATAGGATGGCTTCCCAGAGGAGGAGGCGTTTGAGCTGAGTCTTAGTAAGTACGATAGGTGTTTGCCAGAGATAAGAGATGTGGCAAAAAGGACTAAGGATCCCCAGCAGAGGGGACAGCATGAGCAGAGGCTTGGAGACACAGAGTGCATCCAGGGAAGGGCAGCATCTGGGGTGGCTGGGTTTGGGGAGAGGAGTCTGGCCCGGGGGCAAAGACGTGAGCTCAGTGACTGCATCCTGGCTTCTTGCATCTCAGCCCACACCGACTCCATTCAGACCATCCCGAGCATCTTGGCTAGTCTGGGAAGACCGTTTAGAGGGCAACTAAGTTAAGATCTGAAGGATGCCTTGAAGGTGACCAGGAAAGGTGGATGAAAGGACAATGGAGGGTGTTCCAGGCAGAGGAAACAGCATGTTCAAAGACCTTAGAAGGGAGATGGCAAGGCCTGAGAAGGCGGCTCGCTTTGTCTGGCTGGAGCAGCTTTCCAGGTGGTGAGACAGGAGACAGGTGAGGCAGACGGGCCAGGTCACGTTCCCCTCCCCGCCATACGTCCGCTATCAAGACTCATCTCAGCAGTCAGCGCCTTCGGGATTCTGTCTCATCGCCCTTTCTACCCCAGACTCTGGCATCTTTGTATGCGCTCTTCTAAGTGCCTAGAATTACAATGATGATGATGATGATGATGGTGGTAACATAATAACATTGGTTGGGCCCTCTACAATATATTTATTAGGTACCACATCAAGCATTATTTCAACAACTAACAATGACATCAGCAATGACAAGGATTGGTACATTTTTGAAGGATTTTTTTCTTGTTGGAATTTATTTGTCTAAGAGTTTTAGATTTCCAAAAATTTGAGAAGATATAACAGAGAGTTTCCACATCCCCCCCCAGTTTTTCTTATTAGTAACACCTTTTGTTAGCATATTTGTTATCATATTTTATACTTATTTACTAATGAATACATTCACTAATACATTATTAACTGAATTCCACAGTTTATTAAGATTTCCTCAGTTTTTACCTCATGCCTTTTTTCTGTCTCAGGATCCTATCTAGGATACCACACTCCATTCGATTTTGTCCCTTTAGGCTCCTCTGGGCAGTGACGGTTTCTCAAACGTTCCTTGTTTTTGATGAACTTGACAGTTTCGAGGAGTACTGCTGAGGTATCTTCAGGATGCCTCAGTATTCAAGTTTGTCTGGTGTTTTTCTCATGACAAGGCTGGGGTTACAGGTTATTGGGAGGAAGCCCACAGAGGTCAAGTGTCACTTTCATCTCCTGTCAAGCGTAGGTATTGTCAGCACGATTTGTGGCTTTGATGTTGGCCTTGATCACCTGGCTGAGGTAGTAGCTGTTTAGCGTTTCCACGGTGTAGTTACTTTTCCCTCCTTTTTCACGCTGTACACTGTGGAAGCTGCAAGGCAACACACTTAAGAAGCGGAGATTTATGTTCCAACTCCTTGACTATCTACATAAGCGATTTCAAATTCTTCTGCATGAAAGATTGTCTCTTCTCTCCATTTCTTAATGTATTATCTCACTGAACTTCCCAACAATGGGTTGATATTTATCACCCCCATTTTTCTGGAAACTGGAAGGCCCTGCCTTCTTCCACGCCCTGGCTCACACCAGATCCAATTTCCGAAGACTCTCACCTCCCTGAGAAATAGCGGCCTCCTCTGTGTTCTCCCCATGCTTTGTAGCTCCAACTACTTCATGCGACAGATGTGTACTGTGCTCTGCTCTGTGCCAGGCATTGTGCTTGGGACTTGGGCTTGAAAACGAATGGTGACAAACAAATGGTGACTTTGCGTGTCCCGTCCTCTAGCTGCTCACAGCCTTGGCGTCTGTGCCTGACTGCAAGCGCCATGAGGACAGGCAGTTCGTCTAACTTCTTCCCAGCCGTTCCCAGCCAACCTGCAGAGTATCCGATAGCAAGCCCTCGACACGACGTATAAACTGGGAAATGCTTCCTGGAGGACGGCAAACGGTGGCAGGTGATTGTTCATGTGCGTGTCCTCTCCCCAGGGAATGAGTGCTCCCTGAGGGCAGGGCCGACCTTCATTCATCGGGCCCTAGAGGCTGGGTGGCAGTTGAGTGTTAGAAGTCTGAGCTGGGGAAAGGACCTCAGGATCGGCCAACTCAGGTAGAAAGTGAAGTTTGGAAGCTGACACAGCCCGGGAGGCCGAATCCGGAGGACTTGGTGACTGATTGGCTGGGGAGGGTGAGGCGGGAGGAGGAGTCACACACAGATGGCTCTGAGGTCTGGAGCTAGGGACAGCCGGTGCCACCTCTGATAGATTCTGCAGAAGAGCCACTGACAGACTCCGGCGGCCCCACCCTTTGGGGGCTCTGGCCTAGAGCCAGGGAGGGACGAAGCCTACGGAGGGAGGGGTGGCCTGTCCTGTCCAAACTTCTGACCCCCATCCCCATGTCCTCGTCTAAAAAAAATCTCAGCCTGGATTTTGAGCACGACCGTTGGTTCTCAGGTGTGGGGGCCCATTCTGGGGGTCCTCTCCTGCCTACGTCTGCGAAGGAGACCCCCTATGGGCAGCCTGGCCCCGCGCAGGGTTGCCCTGGTCAGGGCCTTGGCCCGCCAGGCCCAGGTCCCCAGCCTGCCATCATCGGGGAGGGGGCGGCGAGGCGGCGGCCCAGCCAGGGCGGGACAATGGCCGCGGCCGCCGGGGCCCCGGGAGCCCCCGCGCTGGGGAAGGGGCTGGCCTAGGGCCGGGCGCCGGTGCCCTCCCCGCGTGGCTCGGGCGGGCGGAGGGGGGCGAGGAGTTCCTTTGTGGCTCTGCCTCCGGCGCGGCGCGGACGGTGGGCGCCGCGCAACTTTGCGAGGCTGTAGCTGCGGCGGCGGCGGCGGCGAGCGCGAGACGAGGCCCCGGGGCCCGAGCGGGGCCCCTAGCGCGCGGCCCGCCCCCGCCCCCTGCCCGGCCCCCTCCCTTCGCGCGCCGTATCCCGCGCCCGGCGCTGCCCACTCGCGGGAGCCCCCGAGGCCGGACGGGCTGCGCAGTCGGAGAGGCGGGGGCCCGACGCGGCCCCCCCGGACCCGGGCGCCTGGCGCGGGGGCTCGCCGAGCGCACGGGGGGCCGCGCGGCGCTGCAGACCCAGCCTCCCGCCGCCGCCGCCTCGGCGCTTGCAGAACCCAGAAGTGAACAGCAGGCGACCCGGAAGGTTTGCGCGCGGCTCCGCACCTAGCCGGAGCCCGGAGCCGGAGCCCCAGCCCGGCCCTGCTCGGGCCGCCGGGCGCGGGGCTGCGGCCGCGTCCCGGAGCCGCCGCCAGCACAGCCAGGTCCGTGCGGGCCCGGGGTGCGGGGGGAGCGGGCTTGGTGGCGGCGGGTGCCCGCCCGAGCGCCCGCCCGCGGGAAAGTTACGCGGAGTTGCGGGCTGGGGTGCGGGCCCGGACGCGGGCGCTGTCAGCGCCGGCCGGGTGCTCCGAGGCCCGGGGCCGCCTGCGCCTGCGGCCGGACCCGGAGCGGTGTCGTCGCGCGGGGTAGGAAGTGTCTCCGGCGGCGTGTCTGGGTCTGCTCCGAGTGTGTGTGTGTGCGTGTGTGTGTGTGTGTTTTCTTAAGCCGGGCTATTCAAACCTGCTGCAATTCTCCGGTAAACAATGATTCATGGGACTTAATGCAAATAAACGGATTGCAAACGGCGCGGTTCGCGCACTTTGCAGCCGGCCCGGTGGAGCGGCCAGTGCCGGATTTCTCCCTTTTTTTGCAGATCTGCAGAATATGGCGTCCCTGTCCTGTTTTAAAAATAAGCCAGGCTGCCATTTTTGTTTTTCTTTTGTCTGAAAATTTTAATAAAACTGTCTGAGAATGTGGGAGAGGCGGCTGGAAGCAGAGGGGGCACCCGAAGGGTTGGCTTTTTTTCCTTTTCTTTGGCGAGAGCCGCGAGCCTTTCGGGGAGGTGAGACACAATGCAATTGCACTTTAAAGAAAAAAAAAAAAGGAAGCCGCTGGGCGATTTGGGGGGTAGGGCTGGGAATTTAAAGTTAACTCCGAAAGTTTTCTTTTCTTCTTTTTTTAAAGCTCTCTCTCTCTGTCTGTCTCTTTTTTTGGAAGGCTGTGAAATGCCGCGAAAAGATCTCGGGGTCCATTTCTCCCCCCAGCCAGTCGCCTTTGCAGGAATTTTGGGAAAAAGTTAACTGCCGGTTTCCTCAGAGCTGCGGGAGGCATGTGCGGTGTTGGGGATGGGGATTTGAGGGGACCAGGAAATGTCTTTTGGGAGAGGCTCTATAAAAATGGCATTGTAAGGAACTATATTCTCAGATTTGGGGGAGAGGGCTGGCACTAGGGGCTCAGAGTGGGCCCAGGGTTTCCAAGGGAGACTTCTGGCACAAGGAAATAAACCTGCTCTCCCTCACCCTGCCCTCCAGTAGCGGGTGTGGGGAGTGGGCCTGTCTCCTTCATGGGTGGCCCCCCCACTGGGGTGGGGGGTCAGCCCTGGGTACCAGAGTGGCTCCCGGAGACCTCTGGCAAGTGTGCTTGGTTGGCAGTTGGAGACTCCCTTCCCCAACCTGGTGGGCCTCCTGGCTGCAGGAGGTGGCATCTGGTGGTAAATGCCCCCAGGGGTGGACTCTTGGCTGGGTGCAAGCTGGCAGCCCCAGTGGGCCCTGTCTGAGAGGCTGTCTGGTGGTGGGGGGCGTCCCCTGGTGTGTTAGTGGGGGTCATACGAGACTCTCCCCTGAGTTGGCTCCTACCCCCTTCTGCCACCCCTGCCAGCACCCTGGAGGGCTCTTCTGTTGGAGGCAGTGAAGTTCCTGAGGTATCTTGCTAGACAGGTTAGGGCCTGCTGGCTTTGCAGGCTGCAGAGGGTCTGAAGGCTGGATCTGAGGTGGCAGGCGCTGTCCAAGGCACCCTGGCCGTTGGGCCAGGTCTTTCCTCTCTTGGGAAAGTGTCTGTCCTGGGAGGACCCTGAGCGCTTCTGGCCCCTGCCCTAGGACCTCCTGGGGGAGTGACGCTTCTAGTCTTACTCCTGGTCTGTGTCCTGGCCCCCGGGCGGTGTGAGCTCCCTGAGGGCAGAGTCAGGGGTTGAAGGTTGGGGTACAGAAGTTCAGAGCTGTAGAACTTGGCATGCCTGAGCCAGAGGTACCAAGCCAGGCATTTTTCAGATGAAGAAACAAGTCCAGAGAAGGGAAGTGACTTGCCCAAAGTCTCATTGCCTCTGTCAGGATAGCTGAATCAGGGGTTCAGGCTCCCATTTCTGGGCTCTCTCCACTGTTCTCTGGCCCTGACCCCTGAGAGGGTCATTTTGGAAAGAGCTAGGTTAGCGTGGGACAGCATGTCTCCCTTTACCCCCTTCCCCCTCCACCATAGCAACCCTTCCTGGGTGAGTGGAACTTTGCTGTTCATACAGTGTAGTACATGGTCGTTACCACATTAGGCTCTCGCAGGAACTCTGTTGGGATGAAATTGTCAAGGTGGGGATACTTAACCCCATCTTAAAATTTGGGAAACTGAGGCTTGGAGAGGTTGAGCAGCGGCAGAGGGAGGCTTAAACCCCAGCTTCCAGGCCTCTTGCCTGGGGGACTTTTTCCTAGGTGGACTTTGGTGCTTGTCAACAGGCCTATTTCCTACCTTCTAGTCTGTGATCTCTCACCTTCTGCTGACCCAGTGACTGTAAAAATCGAGAGGCCCACCCCCTACAGACTGTCAGAGTGGAAAAGGCCCTGAGAAGTCACCTGGGCTCAGAGAGGGGAAGCCACTGGTTTGAAGTCACCCAGCCATTCCAGGCCGAGCCAGGACCAGAGCCCTGGGTTTTTGTTTCCCTTCCTCTGTGAGACACTCAGGGACAGTGAACCCCTTACCCACTGCCAAGCTCCAGTGGGCTCAGGAGAGCTGCGATGGCCGCTTGTGCTGGTGGGCACTGGCACGGCCAATGCGTGGAGACACAGGTCTGTCCCTGGGGCGGAGGAATGGGCTGTCTGACTTCTTGAGGAGTGGAGGCAAATGGCTGTCGGTGGAGGGGAAGCTGGGGTGTGGGTGAGGCGGGAACCGGGGCTGACGATAGGCTGGCTCCAGCCCTTCCCTGGGCAGGCACTTCTCTGCCCTGCCTCTCCGTAAAGAAAGAGTTGTTCCTTCCTTCATTGATCTGCCGTTCATTCGTTATTCTATGATTGGTCTCCTAGATCTTTTATTCTTTATTCTTTCATGTATTCATTAGTTTAATGGTTAGTCATTTCAGTAGTCTTCCCATTGTCCATCCGTTTCATCTTTCTGTTCATTCATCCGTCCGTCTGTCCATCCATCCACCCATCCAATCCCTAGCATGCCTAGTGCAGGCTGGACAGCCATGTGAGATGGAAGCGCGGTCCTTTGGGCTCCACAGCCAACAGGGAAAAGGGTGTGAGGGTGCAGCGCTGTGTGGCACTGGCCAGGGCAGTGTCGGTGAGTGTCCGCACGAGTCCCCAGGGAAGGTCTCAGGAAAGAGGAGGCTGAAAAATACCAGAGCAGTTCCACAGACTGTCACAGTGGTGGAGCGGGGGCCTGGGACCAAGTGCCATGTGTGTGTTGCACTTTATAGCTTGCACAGTGTGGTGTATGGTTTGCGTGACTTGGGGCACATTCTTCCCCTCTCTGAACCTCAGCTCTTGGTGTGTAAAATGAAGTATTCTCTGTGAAACTCTCATGGGTAGTGGGAGTGATAACAGGAGTCTCTGCCAGGTCTCCCAGCCCTGGCCAGGCGTGTGGTAGGAGCTCAGAATACACAGGCTGAACTATAAGGAGTGTGCCGATTTCTGGCCTAGGTTCTACCTTGATTTTGAAAACTATCGTGGTGTTTTCAGAATGATCCAAGTGATCCGGGAACCCTGAAAGCCCTGCTCTACCTTGTCATTCCACTACTGAAACTTTTCTGATGGTTCCTAGGCATTTAGAAAAACAAAAATCTGAGGTCCTACAAGGCCTGTCAGGTCTGGGCCTGCCCACCCCTCAAACTCAGCTCCCCTGCCCACCCCCTCCCACCCCAGCCTCAGCACCTCCAGCCACCCTGGCTTCTTTCTGTATCTCAAGTTTACAGACCCTGTTGGCAGGGCCTTTGCACATCCCCCACCTGAATGTTTGCACGGCCAGCACCTTCTTGTTTTACAGGTTTCCACTCAAATGTCACCTCCTCAGAGGGGTTTCCCCAACCACCTGCTCTGTAGTAACTTCCCACGGCCACTCTCGGTCAAGTTGGCCCCTTTTTATTTTTCTTGTGGCTGTTAAATCAGTGTCTGAAACTTTCTCATTTGTTTGTTCATTTGCGCTGCTTGTCTGTCTGCACCGCGGGAACGTGCTTCAGCCCCGCGCAGTGGGCCTGGGGCTTTCACGCAGGCGAGGACGTGCTGGGGAGCCCAGGTGTGGCAGCTGCCGTGACGGCCGCCTCGGCAGTGCCTGGGAGATGAAGTGACACCAAACTCTGTCCTGTCCTCCCTTGGGAGGCTCCAGGCTGTTGTGAGGAAATAATGAGATGATTAAATCACAGGATCTAAGAATCCCCGTCTCTTCCAACCTCAGAATCTTAGTATTGAGAAGCTTTCCGCCTCAGAAACGTTGACACTAGGAGTGTTCGCACGCTCGGAACTGGGGTTTGGAATCTTACAAAGGGGACTCTCGCTGCCTCTCTCTCAGTGCGACAGGCCCTGCCCTGATAGGCTTTATAAATGTGAATGGATGTAATCCTCATTGTCATTACCCTCGTTTTACAGATGAGGAAATCGGGGCACAGATTGATTAGGTAACTTGCCAGAGTCCACAAAGCTCGTTGAGGGCTTTGTTGGACTTGAACCCAGCATCCTGGGGCTCCCGCTTAGACTCCCACAGCTGTTGAGAAGCCCAGCTTCACCAGCCCCTGCACGCAGCTGGAGTCCCCTTCCCACGTCTTGGAGAAAAGGGCCTCTGACCTCTGCCAGAGTGGCAGGGGCTCCTTTCTCACCAGGTTCCCCGTTCTCCCCTTGTTGGGCTGTTGTCATTGCTGGAAAGACTTCCTTTACAGAGTGCAGAGCGATGAGCGGGTCATGGTTTCCCAGGGCTCTTGTCCTCGTGGTTTCGTGACTTCAGCAGCCTCTTTCTCCCCAGTGGGTCGTGAGCTCCTGGAAGGCAGACAGCTTTGGTGCACGGTGTCGAGTATATGAACGAACGAACGAACGAACGAACGGATGGATGGTGTGTACAAGAACGCATCCGAAGCTCCTCCTGTTTCTGTAGCGCCATGCTGGGCACTGGCCCCAGGGCACTGGGCAGGCTTGGTGTGCTTAGGGAAAGAGGGCAGTTACTGCTCCATGTGGCCCCAAGAAGATCTGCATTGATGATGTTTACATCCCGCATTCTTGGAGAGCCATCTGAGATGTAAAGTCACGCAGTAATTGGAGAGAGGTGGACCTCATAGGTTATCCGGTCGAACCCCGTTTTGTCCGCTGTGGAGACGACAGTGGGAAGGGGAAGGAGTGGGCTTGTCCAAGCACACTCACATCTCAAGATGCATGGCCTGGTGGCCTTTCTGTCCCCCGGGTGCCAACAGGCTGCCATAGTATGTGCCTGGGGTCCAAGGGCAGGGACAGGCCTCTTTGGGGCACCAGCCTCCTCACCTGCACAACGGGGGAAACACTCCTGACGCCAGGGCTGTCATGCAGACACCTGTGTGCCCCTGCCAGGAAATGACACACAGCTGCACGCCTGCCCCTCCTCATGCACTTTCACATGCATGGTACATGCCACATTTATCATCTGCACGCAGGCGTACTCGTATACATGTGTATTTTTACATGTAGGTGTATCTTGCGTGTGCATCCATTTACACGGTGAGGGCGTAGCCTCACATTCTGGGCTGTGCACACGGTCCCTCCCCCCTCACGTGTGTGCCCACACTCGGCCGGGATCTGTGTGCAGCGGGGAGCCGGCAGCTCATTCCCTCTCCCGCCGTCATTTAGCAGCGTTTCTCGAGCATTTACTATATACCAGGCCACGTGCTACATGCTGGGGATAGAGGTGAGGAAGGTTGACATCGTTCCTGTCCAGGTTGGGGAAACAGACATTGAACAGAAGAGCACACAGATGACGATGTGGTTATAGATTTTGGTAAGTGCTGGGAAAGAACTGCTTTTCTGTGATGACGGCTTCCCCACAGCTTCATACGTGTCGATTTACTGCAATATAGTGAGTGACGGTCATGGTGTACGTAGGAGCGAGGTGCTTCTGGGAGGAAGTGATAGCTGAACGTGGCCCGAAGGTTTCCAGCTGAGGGCACATAGGCAGAGGGAGCAGCCCGAGCAAAGGCCCTGAGGTGGGAAATTGGGCACAGGGAGACGCGGGCGGCTCCTGGACAATACCTGGGAGAGGGTGTAAGAGACCAGTGGGGGTGGGCAGGGCTCGGTCTGGCAGGGCCGCTAATAGATCTTCTCCGGCCTCTTTACCTCTCCTCACGTGTTCCCCCCAGGCACTCCCCACCCCTGGTCTCTGGCCAGCCCGACCCTCCCTTTGCCGACTTGCCCGGCTGCTCAGGGCCCACCATCTGACGGCCTCCACCCGGCAGCCCTGAGCCCTGCCTGACCTGCCCCATAGGCTGCCTGCCCCCCGGGGTCTTGAGATTCAGCGTGAGAACAGGCTGTGACCCTCTGCCAGGGGTTCCCTGCCTACAGCCCCGTCTAGAGAGTTCCTGGGGGTCCAGGCCACAGCTGGGGTTCAGCAGTGGGCTGTCCTGCTTTGAGTTAACCCCAGACTTGGCTCTCCACAAGGGCAGAGCAGCGCCTGGGGGTCCTGAGAGGCTCCCAGAGCTGCTGCTCTCCCCACCCCCCAGCCCGGGTTACATCTCTGCTCGGCCAGATTTCCAGGTGGGTCCTTGGAATGCGGGCGCCTTAGAGAACCTAATAACAAAACAAAACAGCTGCAAACCTCCGCCATGGCGAATTTGGAGTCCGTCCTGGGGCCAGGCACTCTTCTAAAGACTTCCAACGTGTTCGCTCATTTAACCTTCACAAGCCACACGGTGGAGGTGCTGCTGTCACCCCCAGTTTGGAAACAGTCCCTGGGGCTTCCACCCACACTGTCTTGTCCCTGAATCTGTACTGGTGACCCGTCAGTTGCCACACTGCCCCTCAGAGGACCCAGGAACCCGGGCTGTGATTTAGTTGAATCCGTTTTGTAGAGGGAGGAACGAAGGCCCAGAAAGGAAGTGGACTTGCTGGAGGTCACACAGCCACCCCATGGCGGGGAGTTCCAGTGCCCTCGGCCCTCAGCAGCTTCACAGCCTTGGGCAGCTTCCACACTTCTCTGGGCCTTAGTCCTGCCCCCAGACAAGGGAGGGGTTGTCACAGACGCCAGGAGGCTGGGAACTTTGGGGGATTCGAGGGGACTGCCATTGAGAAGGGACATGGGTGGGGGCTTTGTAATAAGCCACTAAGCTGTTTGTTTATGTTTCGAGCATCTTCCTGAACGTGTTATATTTCTAAACGGTCACAGCATCTCCCTCACAGGGTCACTAGGGGCCGAGGGAGAAACCCTTGTAAAGCATCTCATAGCACCTGGCATGGAAGAAGTGCTCAATAACGATGGTTGTCATTGTCATTGTCGTCATTGCATGGCAGAAGGCGTTCCCTGTGGGGGTGGACGCTGGGGTCCCCAGGGGAAATGGGAGTAGAGAAGGGCTTGTGTTCAAAGCTGGCAGAACATTCTCAGCCCTGAGAGGAGTGTCATGGCCTGTTTCCTCAGTGAGGACACTGAGGCTCCCAGCGAGGGTGAGGGTCACTGCCCTGGGTGGCTGGCAGTGGTATGGGGGGCACAGGGAGGGGGCAGCACCCCCACTCCCACGGACCAGGGCACAGACAGCAGCTCTCCTCCCACTCTGATCAGTCACAATGGGAACAGCCCTTCCCAGCCCTGCAGGGCTGCGGAAACCCAAATTGGATCCAGGGCCCTTGGGAGCCTGTTCCTCACAGGAAGCTCCCAGGAGCAAGCCTCTGAGGCTGGCCTGGGTCTTGGGGGTGGGGTGGGGCGCAGCAGCTGCGGCCCAGGGCCCTGGGCTGAATGCAGTGGGGCACACAGAGGACAGAGGGGTCATGGGCGGAAACCTCAAGGCACTGGGAAGATGGGAAACCTCAGCTCGTCTCTGCTAGATCACCGCTTGCTCGTCCCTTTCAGGGCATCGTTCTGGCCCTGTAATGACTTCTCCACTGAAAACCTTGACCACGGCCTTCCCTGCTCAGGGACCGCCCATCCACCCCGCTCCCTCCAGCCTTTCATCCAAGCCCCTTAGCCTGGAACTCTGGTCCTCTATGAATTGCCCCTGGCCACCTTTCCCTCTTTCGCCTGTGAATTTTTGCACTAAACTCACAGCAGACCATGCGTGGTGCTCTGTGCTTCCCTGCCTCTGGGCCTTTGCACGTTCAGTTCCTTCCACCTGGCCGGCTCTTCCCTGGTGTCTCTTGACATCTCCCCTTGCCCCTGTCGCTAAGTCCACCTTCATGGACTCTTCGTTCAGATGGGTTCATCGTCCCAGGAATGCCGGCCCCGCCCCACCCAGCCCAACCATACCCCCAGCAGTAGCTTGTTGCCCCTCTGGGTCAGGGAGTGTGTTGGAGAACCCTTTGCATCCTAGCAAGCTAGCAGTGTTCCATGCCTTTGCACACGCTGCCCCTCTGCTCAGTCTCCTGGCGAACTTCTCAGTCTTCCGGGCCCTCATGGACAGACCTCCTCCTCTCATTGGTTCTCTCAGTGAATGTTTATTAGGCACGTAGTGTGAACGAGGCACTTGAACACCTGCTCTGTGGCCGGCATTGACTCTGGACCTGCGGTGGTGGCTCCATTGTTGTGGGCCAGGACTGGAGGGAGTATTTAGAGGCGTGATACAAAGGTGGGGCAGGGAGCATGCAGGGCGCAGTGGGTGTGTATAACAGGGTGGCCCAATTCCTGTTGGGGAGAAGGTCAGAAAGTGACTTTTAAGGAAGAGTGAGGGAGCTGTGGGGCCTAGTCAGGGCATGGGGTTGTAACCAAGAAGCAGACCCAGGCTCCCCCGGGGAACTCCCCACTGTGTGGGGACCGGGCAGTCACGTAACCAGTCAATTCTAGGACAAGGGGGTCAGCGCTTTGGTGGGGGAAGCCCAGGCAGCTGTGGGAGCTCAGGGGAAGAGCTGCAGCCGGAGCCTTGGAGGGGCAGCGACCAGGAAGGGTTCCCAAGGCAGGGATGTGTAGCTGACTTTTGATGGTTGATGGGAACCTGGCAGGGTTTCAGCTGGGTGCCAACCGCCAAATGGAAGGGCACAGCCTGTGCAAAGGTACAGTGGCGTAAGAGCAACTAGTTTTGCAGGAACCTGCAGGTAGCGAGGCTGGAGAGGAAGGTACCTGTTGGGCTGCATGTGGTTAGCAGGGCTTCCTGGGCAAAGGCCCCTGGGTGCCGTGCTGGGGAGTTCGAACTGTACCCCAAAGTGATGGGAACACAAGAAGGATTTAAGCAGGAGGGTAAGTGAACTGGGCAGGGTTTCCTTTGTTTGGTCTGGTCCTCCTTCCTGAAGCCTCCAGATAAGAGGGGGACTCCCTGGTTGGGGAGAGGCTCACTATGGGACTTTGGGTGAGAGGCTCACTGTGGGACTTTGAGCAAGACCCCGGCCGCTCTGAGCCCCTCTCTGCTCCTGGGTGAACCGGAGGGCACGAATCCAGAGTCTACATGGGGCTGTGGGTGGCATGGGGTATCGTTGCCTGGCCAAAGCCCACTGAACCTTTAGTTCTATTAAAAATAGTCCCTAAATCAAAGTCACGTAACCACCCTCTAGAAAAATCAGAGAAGCCTGAAATACCATCGCTATTAGCATTTTCGTGTTTCCTTCCCCTCTTTTCTCTCAGCAGCGAGTTTTTATGTAGATGTCACTGCTCTTAACACAATTTTAAAAATGTCCCTTCCCCCAGCCCTAACTCACTTTGTCCCACAAGTATTTTCTGAATGACTGCAGGGTGGTTTTAACCCTTCTTTCTAACAGATCCCGTGTCAGGGTGGAAAGTGTGGGCTCTGGCACCCCACTTTCTAGGTTCAAATTAGACACGGACTGCTTGACTTTGGGCAAGTTACCTGATCTCTCTGTGCATCACTTCCTTGTAAGGCTGATATGAATATTAAATAAGTCATCACAATGCCAGTAAACATCCACTGTCATTTACGACTGTGGACGGCATCACTGTTGAACATGATTTACAGGGCCATCCCCCTATTGTTTAAAATTTCGGATGTTCCAGGTTTTTGCTGTTGTAAGAAACCACTGAAACAAGCAGACTTGTACCTAAAACTTTGTCTATATTTGGGGTATTTTCTAGGGATAGATGGCCAAGAATGAGATCGGTAGGCCAGGGAATCTGAAAATGTTTAGAACTTAGGACATATTTTTGCCAGATTGCTTTCAAGAGTGATTGCTCCAATTGACTGCCCCAGCAATAATGAGAGTGCCAGTTTCACCCCAGGCTCGCCAGCATTGGCAGGATCATTTTCTTGTTTCTTTCTGCTGTTTTAACAAGCGACACACATTCATTTGCACTGTTTGGGAAGCAGAACCATCTTCTGTGGTTATTCGCTGTGAGCATGGTTTTTGGTCCGCCAGCCCTAATCGCGCACGCCCCTTCTCAGATCACTTAGGCAGATAGGGCTGAGATACAGGAAATAGGAAACAGTGTGACCCGGGGACAGCACAGGGCCAGGGTGAGTGGAAGGGACCCACGAGAGGGAGAAGGGACTTTCCTCTCCCCAGGCCATGGCACTTTCAGTTCCCTCCCCCTAGACAATTCATTTGTTCAGACATTTATCAGGCACCGCACGGGGCTTAAAGGTAAGTGACAGCGTTCTTCTGCCCTAACAGAGAACCTGCCCCGCGGCAGAGACGTGGGAAGCCAGGCAGAACATGGGGTGCTCCGTGTCTGATGATGGAAATGAAAGGCGCAAAGGGAGCAGAGAGAAGAGGCCCCGCAACACGGCCTGGGGGTGGAGGCGGAGGGTTCCAGAAGGCTTTCAGGAGGTCATAGCCTGTGAGCTGGGGCCCGAGGAATAAGTCGTAGTTGATGGGGAGGGCATGACTCCAGGGGGAAGTGAAAAGGGAAGGGGTGGGGAGGACGCTCAGTCTGGCGGGGCAGGGAGGCCGGAGAGGTCAGCAGGGGCCGAATACGTAAGGACTGAGGGATCTAAACCCTCTCTGGAGGGAAGCAGATAGCCAGGGAAGGCTCTGAGGAGAGTATTGTAGTCCGGTTTGTGTTTTATATTTTAGAAGTATCAGAGAATGGAATAGGGGGTGTGGGCAGAGGTGGGGAAACCTGTGAGGAGACTCTTGCAACAGCTGAAGGGGGGCTGGACCAAGGTGGGAAAGTGGGTGGAGGCACTCTCCTTTCCCCACCTGGTGGGGTCCTAACCAGCTTCAGAGTGCAGATGGCATGTCACCTGTCAGGGAGCCCTTACTGACATTTGCTACCTTCTACCCAGGTCACGTGTGCCTGGAGAACCAGGCTGTGCTGGACCTGGCATGTAACTGTCAGTTTGCTGTCCACCAGTAGCTTCCCATGACCTCTCCCCACTCCTCCAGACCCTCCATCTGTCCCTCCCCCTCCCCCACCCCTTAATCACCCTCCTTTCCTTCCTTCCTTCCTCCCTCCCTTCCTTCCTTCCTTCCTCCATCCCTCCCTCCATCCCTCCCTCCCTGCCTCCCTCCCTCCATTCCGCCCTTTCTTTCTTTCAATTCTTAAAGAATGAATTTATTGTTTTCAACATAAAAGCAACCAAACAATATTACAGAAAATCTGGAAATCAGAGAAACAAAGGAAAAATCAGATCAGTTCCAGCCGCCTCCCCCAGCGCTCCCAGCCTCTCTCTGGGCGTGGTTCCCTGCTGCTTGCTTTTTCTGACGCAGGTCTTTATTTTTGCCTCCTTGTAATCATAGTGTCCGGACAGTTTTGGGTTCTGCTCCCTCCCGTTTGCTTTGTGGCCTCAGGGTCTAGGCAGTTCTCATTTTTTAATGTCTGTGGGATGGGCTGGGAATGGGGGTGAGGCAGGAGTTGCTTAACCACACCCCCCTGCTCTGCAGTGGGCAAGGCGAGGCACATTTTACCCTGGGCTATCCGTCCTCTTTGTGTCTGTTTGTCTAGGCCTCAGACTTCCCGGGTGGCAGGGCCTGGCAGCTGGTGTACCCCTTCCGCCGTGCCCCTCCCCCAGCTCCCCCTTGTGGCGCTTTGCTAGGCTGGCCTCAGAGGCCACCCTCCTGGGACAGGGTGACAGACAGACCTGGTTTCAAATCCAGACTGGACTCTGTGACCTCAGACAAGTTAATTAACCTCTCTGGGCCTCAGTTTCCTTATAATGGGTCCATTGTAACAGTAAAATAATGGCTGTAAAGTGCCATGACACAGTTTCTGGCCCATTGTAAGTGCTCCAGAAAAGGTAGTCGACATTGTTATACTTTTTCATTCTGTAAAGAGTTTTCTGACGCCGCCATGGGCTAGATGCTGGAATGGCAGAGGTGAATGAGCACCAGCCCCACCTGGGAAGAGCTCATAGTCTGGTGGGGAAGCCACCCAGGGAAGCAGATCATTGCACCAGAGTGTGACTATCCCTGCAATGCTGGGTGGCACCCTAACTCCATCACTTGCTAGCTGTGTGACTTTGGGCAAGTTAGTCAACTTCTCTGAGCTGCCGTTTCCTCTTCTGTTAAATGCAGATTTCACAGGGTCATCGGGAAGATTCAGTGACATGGTGCATGTGACGTACTCAGCACAGTGCCTGGTACAGAATAGGTGTGAAGTCGACGGTAGCTGCCACTTTATGGTCATTCTTGTTATTGTTGTTCTCGTACACAAGGTGCTGTTGGGAACACAGAGGAAGTGACTGGCTGGGGGTTCACGGAGCTGGGGGTTCAGCTCTGTAGAAGAGGGAACACTTGAGCTGGGTCTTGAAGGATGAGTAGAAGTTCACCAAGTGGGAAAGGACACCCTAGGTAAGCAGCCTGTGATTCCAGGTTGAAGTCTGTCCATGAGGGGTTTGTTCTTTGGGGGATTAAGCCATTGTGTTCATCCCAGCCTCCCTGAGCACCCCCCTCGGCCTCCCTCTGGGCCTGCACCGAGGGCCGTGTGCACGCGCCCACCTAACAGCACCCACCTGTGACTTTGTGTCCTGGTGGCTGTGGGTTCCTGCTCACGGGAGTGGCTGTGTGTGTCCCCATCTGTCCGTGTCTGGGGCTTCAAGTCCATGTCTGTCCTGTGTGTCTGAGTTTGGTGCTATCTGTCTGCATGCTCCTGTGGCCATGTTTGTCCGTGTCGCTTTCCAGAGGACCTCCCAGGCCACCCTGTGGGTGGCAAGCCGCACACACTTCCTTGGCCTCCCACTCAGCCAGGTAGCCAGGCCTCCTTGGTCACGCTCCCGCCTGGCTCAGGTTTGTCCCCTGCCTGTCCCCTCCTTTCCCCAGGGGCCTCCTAATGGATGTCCTCCCGCTGCCTCCACCTCTGACCTCTCCTGTTCTGTCTGCACTCATCAGTCAAAGGGGCTTTCTAAACTGCAGATTCCATCCCGTCACCCACTGCTTCCAGTCCAGACTCTGGGCCTAGGATTCAGGAGTCGGCCTTCTGGGTCTGGGTCTGGGCCTGGCCAATGGCTCTGGCCTTGCGTCCTGTCTCCTAGTCCACACCGGAACGCTTTAGCCTCCCTCACGTGCCGTGTTGCTTCTCACCTCTGGGCCTTTGCTCAGGCTGTTGCTTCTGCCAGGAATGCTCCCCACGCCTTCGCCTGGCTAACTCCCACTCATCCTTGAAGACCCAAAGCAGGCATCACCTCCCCTGGGAAGTCCTCCCTGATCCTCTCTTCCACCCTGGCTCTGGGCTGCTCATCCCTTACTTGGGGGAGCAGAAGCAAGTGACTTGCCTAAGATCATACAGCTGGTGAGTTGGAGCCAAAATTTGAACCCAGGTGTGTTGGGCCCCAAGCAGAGCAGGCTGTTCCATGGGCCAGGTGAGGTGATTGTAGCTAGGACTTGCCGAAAGGAGTGGGGGTCCTGAGAACGCCGCTGGTGGTGGGTCTGAACCGGGCACGGAGGAAGGGACGTGCTGTGGATCCATGTGTGCGTGTGGCAGGGGCATTGGGGCAGATGCGGATGCCCACTTGGAGCTGGGAGTGAATGGGTACAGGAGGTGCCCATCTTAGAGGAAGACCGAGTCCAGGGTAGGCCTGCCGAGTCTGAGAGCCGTGAGACAGCCAGGGGTATATGTGGGGGAGGCAGCTGGAAGGCTGGGCCTGGAGCTCCAGGGAGAGGCCTGGGCTGCAGGCAGAGCCTTGGGGATTGGCTGGTATTTCAAGTCCTGGGGTAGATGGGCCACCCAAGTCCTGAGGTCAGTGGGAGAGGAAGCTCCTGCCCTTCCCTCGGCCGCCCAGCGGGGGCGCTGTAAAAGACTGAATGAGGGACCCAGGGGTCACTGCACGCAGATCTGCCCGAAGGGCTCAGCTGGCAGGGAGGCCATGTAGGACTGGAAGGTGGCCTGTCGGCTTCGACCACAGGGAGGTCCTTGGGGGCACATAGTAGGTTTCATAGGCAAAAGTTCTTTTTTTTTTTTTTTTGCAGAAACTTGGGTCATTTCTCTGCTTCCTCCACTTAGCTTGGGATTCCTGGGGGGCAGGGCTCTTTGGTTGCCTCAGGTTCCCCCACACTGGCTCCCCGTTTGGCCCACAGGGTGTGCTCAGAGCAAATGGATGTGTGGATGGACGGACGGGTGGATGGGCCCGTGGCCACTGGGATGCTGTGTTCAGAGGCAACTCTAGGAGGTGTTTCGTTCATGTACCCATCCGACTTTTTCTCCCTTTTAGAGCAAAACCCCAAAGTGACAGCTTGCCTGCCCCGTGCAAGGATCAGTGAGTGTGGCATGTCTTAGGACCCACAGTGCAGAGCCCAGGCGTCTGTCCGGGGCTTGAAGCCCAGTCCACGTGTCCTGCCCGACCACCAGCATGTCTCCTCTGCCTGTTCTGCTGTGGACGTTCAGGCCCAGCCCACCCAGTCTCCTCGACCTCCATCCCCCGTGGCCCCGGCACTGTCCTCAGGCTTCTCCCTCTGAGCTCGGTGCCCTTGGATTCATTGCTCCCCTGGCCCAGCACACTTCCTGATGCCTTCTCACCCGCAGCATCCATCCCAACTCCTGAGCACGGCATTCAGGGCCCTGCCAGCTGGCCTGTGTCTCACCCCCTCACCGCGCTCCAGCTCTCTGATGCCAGTGGTGGCTGCTCTGTCCCAAACATGCTGTGTGCGGTCACACCTCTGCGCCTCTGCTCAGGCTTTTGCCTCCACTGGGAATGCCGTCTGCCTTGTCCACCTGTCCTAAACACACATCTGACCAGTCTCCTGCTTAAAATCCCTCCCTCATGACAAGGTCTGAGCAGCTTAGCTCGGCCCTGGACACCTTCCCCCCGCTCCCTTGCCACGGCCCCCATGTCGTGCAGGTCCCAGGGTTGCCCAGGTGGACACCCACCCCTCAGGCCTTTGGGGGCTCACAGGAGATATTCTTGGTGCACGCCTAGCAATGTGCCTGACACGCAGTAGGAGCTCAGCAAGTGTTACTCCCGCCCTGCCCCCACTGGCCTTCCCTGCATCTGACACAGAGTAGGTGCACACCAGGGCCAGGGTCACTGACTGAATCATTACATTTTTTCAGACAGGCCAGAGAAGGATGTGGGCATTAGGCAGAGGCTCTGCAGATCGGACTCAATGACTCAGGGCTGAGCCTTCCGCTCTCGGGCTGCTTGCCCAACCTGGGCGAGGGATGGTCCCTGCCTGGCCAGAGGCCTGATCAGTCAGTGGCAGAGAAGATGCCCTGTTGCAGCTAGGGGACCCTCGGCAAGCCGCCCTCTTCCTGACCTTGGCATTGAATAGAAGAGGACAGCTTTCCCAGAACCAGCTGAGGAGCAGCTGGGCGCTGTGGGCAGAGTGCTGGGCTGGGGTTGTCTCACCCCATTTACAGATGAGGAGAACCGATGCTCAGAGAGCTAACGCCCCACACTGCCGCCCAGCGCTCCCTCCTGTTTCACCACCCGTGTGGCCCGGAGCAGAGGGCTTCCCTCCTACTGCCCTAGTTTCTTCCTCTGGGAAACGGGCCCGAAAGTTCTTCCCTGCTTCCCGGGGCTCTGCTGAGAACGCTAGTGGGTACAGAAGAGCTTCCGAAACGGCCAGTGCCAGATAATTGTGTAGGGTTGTCTTTAATGGTGGTTGTTCTTCTATGCATTCATCCTGTCACGCAGCTCACGTTATTGATGACCTCCGGGCCAGAGCAGCTAAGGGACTGGTGAGCTGGACTTGGGAGACAGGCGGTTTAGGGTGGGAATCTCAGCTCTCCGCTTTCTTGCTGCATGACCTTGACCAAGTCAATCCGCCCCTTTGAACGTCAGGTTCCTCATTTGTAAAATGTGGATAATGAGGGTCCCTGCCTTTCAGTCTCAGCGTGCCTGGCACAGGTAGGCACTCGGTGAACGGCAGCCTCCTCACTGTTATTACTGTTTTGAGGTCTTTCTGGGAAAGAAGTCCCAGGGATCTGGAGCACGCAGGGAGAAGTCCAGGCAGGAAGTGCTTGTGTGAGGCCGTGAGAGGGAAGGGCAGCTGGGTGCCTGTGGGCGGGGAAGCAGGAGCACTATTAGAGGCAGGGGCTGCCCTGGCCGCCCCAGAGGAAGATACTCGGATCCCCAGCCTGGCCCGGCTGAGACCCAGACCACCCCAGGCTGGAAGGGAGGGACAGGGGTTTTTGCGTACAGGTATCATTAGCATGTGGATGTTTGCCCGACAGAGGACAGGAGTTTGCAAAGCAAATTCCCTGGAGGAACCAACTTGCACAAATGTGGTTTCTAGACTTGACGCTGGCATCCCAGCCCTGTGGTGTGGAGCACCCCAGCCCTGTGGTGTGGAGCACCCCTCTTCCCTCTCTCCAAGCCTGTTTCTTCACCTAATATGGGTTATAATACCGCCTGTTCCCTCGTCTCAAGTAAAGGTCGAAAGAGATAATTCCCCTGAAAGATCTTTGTTAGGGTGTTGAGATTAGACAGTAACCTCATGGAAGATTTTTCTCCGGAAGCCCTCTGTCTGCAAGTCCAGGGGGGCTTCCCAGGCTTGTAGGACTAGGAAAAGAGATTGAAGACACTTCGTTTTGGCTTTGCCTTTCAACAGAAACAAGTTCATTTAAGCAGAATTATGAGTTAGGTACTTAATAATTTCTGTAGGAGAGAGGTACGTAAGAGAAATTGGATAGGAAGCGGGACAGTGGAATACCCCTGTCCAGCGGGTCCCTGTGAGTCACTTACTCTGGGGTCACGGGGAGGCTCGGACCCTCTGGAAAACTAAGATAGCTCTGAAGGCCCGTTCTTCATGCTGCTCTGGTGGAAAAGGCCTTCTAACTCACTTCCTAGGCCTGCCATGGGATCTGTGAGGCGAGGTCACTGGACAGATGGTCACGTACTCCCACGGAAGAGCCCCAAGCTGCCCTAGTCTCAGGCCCCCCAGCCCCTCCTGCGCTGTGTTCTGACACATTCTTGGTGAACTGCTGCTTGTGGCCATGCTTGTTTCTTTAAACATAACTTTCCAGAGGTCCGAGGGTGAAAGGCCAATAATCATCTGGGCCTTTGTAAGTCGCCCTGCCACACTGCCTTTCAGAAAGACGGCCTGGTGACTTGGGTTGCCCCCTCTGTTCTGATGAGGCTGTCTGCACAAGCGGGGTCCTTGGTCTTAAGGGCAGGGACTAGGAATGCGCAGTTGCCTCTGCTCTGTGGCCATTTACAAGTTGCCTCAGGACTCTTGTTTGTGGATTGGGGTGGGGAATTCATGGGCCCATGGGGTTGGTTCTGCAACCTAATGCTCTTCTGGGGGATGGGGGATGGGGATTGGTCTGCCAGTTTGGGGGTGGTGGTGCTGGGAGCACTCTGGTCTGGGTGTGACCTTCGTCCTCTGGGCCCACTGAGGAAGAGGTGGGTTCCAGACTTTTCAGCATGGAGCTGTCCTTCCCTGGTCCTGGTAGGATGCCTGCTCTGCTGCGGGGTGATGGTGCCACTGGGGCAGGGTTCCCAGACTCTGGCCTAGCTCCAGTGGGCACAGCTGAGGGCAGCTGGCCCCAGGCTGGTGGGGAGGGAGGGGCCTCTCCCCTGAGACAGTCGCTCTCACTCTCTCCCCACAGGATGGCCGAGCCTCGATTTAACAACCCCTACTTCTGGCCCCCTCCTCCCACCATGCCCAGCCAGGTAAGAGGAGCGTCACCCCTCCGGCCAACCTCCCTCTCTTGTTGCTTTGCATTGCCTGGGGTTTTTGACTGCGATCTGCAGGGCAAGGGGAGAGGGGCAGGGGCTTGCCGGTGGACTGGCAGCCAGGGAAGGGCCCAGATGCTGCCCAAGCCCCTTCAGTCCCTCTCCTCTCCTGCCCGCAGCTGGACAACCTGGTCCTGATTAACAAGATCAAGGAGCAACTGATGGCGGAGAAGATCCGGCCGCCTCACCTGCCACCCACGTCGGCCTCGTCGCAGCAGCCTCTGCTAGTGCCGCCGGCGCCGGCCGAGAGCAGCCAGGCGGTCATGTCGCTGCCCAAGCTGCAGCAGGTGCCGGGGCTGCACCCGCAGTCCGTGCCGCAGCCCGACGTGGCGCTGCACGCGCGGCCAGCCACCAGCACCGTCACAGGTACCGCGGGCCAGGCCTGGGTGGGCGGGGCGGAGACCTGTCCGGGTGGGAGGCGTGGCGGGGTGGCCAGAGGCTTGGCCAGGGTGGAGTGGGCGGGGCTTGGTGGAGGTGGAGCCTCGGGCAGCAGGGCTGTCCGACGGGCCACAGCCACCAGACTAACTCCTACCCAGTTCTGGGAGGAACTAACCCCACTAAGTCAGCAGGAGGAGGGCGGGCCCACGGGGGCAGGGGGTGCTCATCAGGGAAGCAAAGTCAGTTTTAAAAATTTAGGAGTACAGAGAAGAACTCTGACCAGACCTGGGGCAGGGTGGAGAGGTTGTGGGAGGGTGGAGATTGTATTGGAGGAGCAGGTATGCAAGGAAAGGTTGGCAGTTAGGTAACTAGGGAATGTGCAAAGCGAGTGTGTGTAAGAAAGCAAGGGGACGACTGTCCCGGAGAGGAGCCCTGGAAGATGATGGCGATGCCGACCGAGGCAACTCCCCCTGAGCATGCTCACTAGCACTCGTTTTATCGCTCCCAGCGGTCCTGTGAGGTGGGTACTGTTAGTATTAGGTTGAGTAGTAGACCGTTTTTTGATTTATAGAAACAGCAGTTTTGTGCATTCACCTAACGTCTCTTTTCGACAGATGAAGAAACTGAGGCCCAGTTTCACAGTCAGGACGAGGCAGAGGCAGGAAGTGTGGTCCCAGAGCCCATGTGCTAACCCTTTGGCTTTACCCGGTTCCGCAGAGGCTAGAGAGGAAGCAGGCACCGGACTGTGGGGGGCCCCGTGGGCCACTCTGTGTCGTGTCCGCTTTACCCTCAGGCACCGGGAAGCCATGGAAGGTCTTAAAGTAGGGGAGGGAAATGCTCAGACTTGGGTTAGAAAGCTGGGTGCGGTTGCAAGATGGAAACTGGCTTGGTGGAAGACAGACAGAAAGGCAGAGAGATGCAGGAGAGGATGGGGGCCGCGGCAAGGCAGTGGGGACGGAGAGAAGTGGGCAGATCTGAGTTACCCTGAGAAGGATGGACAGGGCTGGTTGCTGGATCGGATGCAGGGGTGAGGAGTGGGAGGAGGTGAGGGAGACTCCCAGGCACTGCCAGTGAGATGGAACCACAGGAGGAGGAGTGGGGGAAGGAGGGCAGGTCATAAGCTCAGCCTCAAATAGGGTGCCCGGGGGGACATCCCGGAGTCACAGGGGTAGGGATGCCCGGTGCACAGGGTTTCTCCCATGGCCACCGCAGCTGGGTCTCTGTTCTTCCCTGCCTCACCCCTGCCGCCAGCCAGGCACCCCTGCCTCTTCCCTTCTCCCTCCTCCTTCACAGACACCCGAGAATTATGGGGCCCTGTGAGCCTCCCCTGGGCCCCAGCCGCACTCGGCACGTTCCCCGTTAGTATGGTTTTATTAAATTTATTTTTTCATTATAAAAGTAATATTAAAAAAGTAATATAAACATATTAAGGGAAGTTTGGAAAACAGAGAAACTAAGAAAAAAATATTACTCATAATCCCCCAGCTCCTAACCCAGCAGTTTACAGCACCTTTTGGTCTCTTTCCTTCCTTTTTCATCTTTTTGGTTTGCTTTTTAATGTGTGCGCGTGTTTTGCTGAGCTTGTGGTAGGGCTGTACCCACGACTTGAACTTGGTTTTCCTCCTTGCCTTTCTATCATAAACATATTTAGTGCATTTTTTATTATAAAGGTAATACGTAGTCATTCTAGAAAGTGAAGATGAGCTGAAAGGAGAAAAAGTCCTAGTCCTACTATTGTTGGCATTTTTGTTGTTTTCTCTGTAATTTATTTTATTTTATCCTTTAATCACAGATGTAAAAAGTGGATGAATTCACCAGGTAAAAAATTCAAATAATATAAAAGCAAATAGACAAAAATATGAACATCTCCTTTTACCAGTAAATTCTTTCTCCCTGTAGAGCACCAAAATTCACACACAACTTAGTTAGGTATGTCTCTGCTCACATCCATTCTGTGCATTTACCCACATATGTGTTGTCTGTGTACACATATGTAGTTTGGGTGTGTGTTTTTAAAACAGGGGGGTTCATGCTGCCTGTGATTTCCCTTTTCACCAGACAGCACAGTGTGGCCTTCTGTGTCACTGAGCGGCGTCGGTCTGGTCGCCGTGGCTGCCCAGCCCTCCGTCACAAGGGTGGGCCGCACCCCTTCACACAGCCCCTCCTGAAGACCAACGGGTTGTTTGCAGCTCATCTGACCAGAGTTTTTATGGAAGGTCCATTATACATGTTTGTGTTCATGTGCAAATATTTCTTTAGGGCGATCTCTAAAGGTAGATCTGCTTGGTCAGAAGTTGGGTACATTTAACCTTTTAAGGGCTGTTGCCCAGCAGCCCTCCGATAAAGCTGGCAGACGCACATTCTCACCAGCCTGTGTGGCTCAAAACGTACTGCCTGTTCCAGTGCACAGAAAGATTTGAAAAAGCACAGTTTTCACCACATTACAGAAACTACTTAAATCTTTTTGTCTACTTAACCTGATACTCTAAATGTTTCTGGTCCCCCCATTCTTAAAAGAGTAACTTTTTTTTAAGATTTTGTTTTTATTTAGAGAGAGGGGAAGGGAGGGAGACAAAGAGGGAGAGAAACAGCAATGTATGGTTGCCTCTCACATGGCCCTCACTGGGGACCCGGCCCGCAACCCAGGCACGTGCCCTGACTGGGAATCAAACCGGGACCCTCTGGTTCCCAGCCTGCGCTCAATCCACTGAGCTACACCAGCCAGGGCTAAAAGAGTAACTTTTATTGCAGACGTTAAAAAAAGTTTATTTTCAAAGAGTTAGAAAATATAGTTAAACCAAAAAAAAATTTTAAATTACTCCTAATTTTACCATCCATATCACATTTTGGTACATCTCTCCTCCTGTTTACTCTTTCTATGCATACATACGCCTTTGGAAAATATTTTTTACAAACATAACTTTCTTTTTAATGGGCAGTAATGTTCAATAGAGGAAACTGATCAAAATTCGTGACTCTTCCTTCTCTAAGGTTGCATATTTCAGTTACGTCCAGCTTTTCCTATTGTAATGAACACAGCAGTGGGCAGCTCTGTGCTTCAGGTTTTTCTGTGGTTTGGATGATTTCTGAAGTGCCTGTTATCTGACTCAGCTTAGCTCTTAGGCATCTGAGGCCCCTTGCGCACGCGTGAGCTTTGATTGTGTTACCCGTGGGTGATGACACACAGAGGGCGGGGAGGCTCTGAGAGGCGGGTAACTTGCCAAAGTCACACAGCTGGGTGGCCAGGGCCGAGCTGGCCCCTGCAGCCACCCCTCACCCCTGCCCCCGCTGCCCTGTCTTCGCAGGTCTGGGGCTGTCCTCCCGGACTCCGGCTGTGAGCACATCCGAGTCCAGCGCGGGCACGGGCACCAGCACCCCGTCCACACCCACCACCACCAGCCAGAGCCGCCTCATCGCCTCGTCCCCCACCCTCATCTCAGGGATCACCAGCCCCCCCCTCCTGGACTCCATCAAGACAATCCAGGGCCATGGCCTGCTTGGCCCCCCCAAGTCCGAGCGTGGCCGCAAAAAGATCAAGGCGGAGAACCCAGGGGGCCCGCCTGTCCTCGTAGTCCCCTACCCCATCCTGGCCTCAGGCGAGACTGCCAAGGAGGGCAAGACATACAGGTGGGGGTCCAGAGGGGGTCCAGTGGGCTTCACACCTAGGGCTGCCCCCAGGAGCACAGAAATGGGGGTTGGAAAGAAGGGACCCAGGGGCTGAGGGTGGGGGCTAAAGTCCAGGGGGTGGGGGTCACCTGACGGGCTGCACCCACATTCTTTCAGAGGCAGTGTGGGGCTGAGGGCTGCCCTTCCTCCCTTCAAGCAGTGAGCTCAACCCTGAACATTGGAATCAATGGGGGAGAGTTCAAAAATATGCCAGTACCAGGGCCGCACCTGCAAAAGTTCTGATTTAATTTGTGGTGTGTATGGGGGGGTGGCATGCAGAAGGCCAGGTGTCAGCTTTTCTTGACACCCACCTCCCCCCGCTGATTCTGGGTGCAGCCTGGTTGAGCCCCTCCTCCAGAACTGGGCAAACCTTCACCAGGAACACGAGGCCTCTCTTCCCTGTGAGGTGTCAACTTGCTCCCAGGTAGAAGGGCTTTCTCCTTCAGAAATGTGCCCCGAGGTGAAAGGGGTTCTCCTCCAGATTGCAGGTGGTCTGGGGCCTGAGTGTGCCCCTCGCTGGGCCTGTGCCCTGGGGACTCCTCTCAGGAAAGCTCTGTCCCTGATGCATGGTTGCTCTGATGCGGAAGGTCCCCCCGAGCTGTACAGGCAGGGGGTGCAGGGGTCTGCCCAGGTGTGAACCTGCCTCTTGCCCCACAGGTGTAAGGTATGCCCGCTGACCTTTTTCACCAAGTCCGAGATGCAGATCCACTCCAAGTCGCACACAGAGGCCAAGCCCCACAAGTGCCCGCACTGCTCCAAGTCCTTTGCCAACGCGTCCTACCTGGCCCAGCACCTGCGCATCCACCTGGGCGTCAAGCCCTACCACTGCTCCTACTGTGATAAGTCCTTCCGACAGCTCTCCCACCTCCAGCAGCACACCAGGTGAGTGGCCTGCTCGGTGCTGACCTGCTGCAGCCTGTTCCAGCTCAGCACCTGTGCCCGTGCACGGACCTGCCACAGAGGGGCCACAACCTTCTCTAGGTGCCCATGGCCCTCAGAGTCGAGACAGAAATTCCTTTGCTTGACTTTTGAGGCCTTTTATGATGTGGCCTTTGTGGACCTCACTGGCCTCAGCTCACACTCCTGCACTATCCTTCCCATGGTTTCTCAGCTGTAGGTCTCTGCTCATGCCGCATCTCTGCCTGAAACCCTCCCCTCCTTTACCCTGTTTCCCTGGCCCTCTCCTATCCATCTCTCAGTCCAGCTTCCTCTAGGAAGTCCTCTCAGGCCCCCCTGAGCTGGTTCCACAGGCCCCGTGCCCCCCACCACAGCAGGGGTAGGCTGTCTTGTACTTGCCTGGTTATTTGCGCACCACCCCCAGTATATTGGGGGTTCTTGAAGGCCAGGGCTCTGTCTCTTCCATTTCCACACCCAGGGTGTGCCACAAGCCTCTACGCATCTGTTTAGTATTTGTGGGGTAAATGGAACGAGCTTCCATAAGGCCATTTAACAGGTAATTACAGAACCTCTTCTATTAGCTAGATGTGGTTCTCGGTGCTGGAAATACAGCTGTGAACAAAACAGACAAAAATCCCTGCCTCCTGGGGCTCACATTGCAGGCCGCTGTGTGGAAGGGAGACTCAGAGATTAGAGTGTGTTAAGGAAAGAAAAGTTTTTGCAGAGGTGTGCAGACATCAAAAAGCCTGGCTTGCCAAATACAAATACCATGGAAATTTAAAGAACCAAACCCGAGGTTACCAAGATCGCGGTTCACAGCACTTCGCTCCCAGGCTGATGGTATCCGTGAGCTTTGCCGTGAGTTTGCCGGTCTCAGCACAGCGCAGGTCGGGGATGAAGTTGTTTTTGCCGTGGAGTTTGTGGTGTACAGAAAGCGCCCCAGGTTTCCTCTATTCTGGGGGCGAATGCCAGACAGAGGCACCTCATGTTTTCTTTGTTTTGTTGTCATTACGCATTCGCGTATCTCCGCCACCTTTGTACGCTCTGCCGGTCTGTTTCCCAGACTTCGGGCCGTGGTGTGTGGGTCGGACAGAGAGAGGCAAGTGGCCGAACGGCCACAGGACAAGGAGTCAGGCCGCTATTGTCGCTCCCTTGTCTCCTGCTGCGGGTTTGACCCCGTGTGTTTGTTTCAGCAGTTTTCTGATTGTTGTCGTTACTTTGATTTTTTTTTAAAGTTTGGCCAGTTTTATGTACAGGGAGGTATATGTAATCAGGTGTGGGTTAAGCAAGCCCCACCCCCGCTGTATTATTATTAAAATTAGAGCACGTGATGCCAGGATTTGAGGGTTAACCTCTGTCAGGAGAGTCTGTAAAGCCCCCGGGTCATAATTTGTGTGTGTGTGTGTGTGTGTGTGTAAAGTTTCCTTGCTATCAGAAGTCAAGAACCTGAACCATCTGCTTCCCGCCCCCCCCCCACCCGCCATCAGCTCTGCCCTGAGAGCCTGTAACAGTGGGCACCGTCTCTTTGGAGGATCCCCGAGTTTGTCGATTCCCTGGGCGAGCAGGAGTGACTCTGTGCAGCCTTAATGACGGCCAGTCAGCAGCCACGGAGCAGATGCAGTCCGGTTTCCCGGAGGCCTGGGGGGGCACCCCCCTCCTTCGCCCCGTGAAGTTCAGTGCTTGTTGCTCACTATCAGCCTTGTCATGCCCAATTAAATGGCATTTGTCTTAAATGTGACATTTCTGGCATGGTCATGGTTACAAATTTGATTTGCCCAATTATATCCTATTAGGAAGGAAGACCGATTCTTACTGAACCTACTTCCGAACCGGTGACGGTCAGAAAAAGAGAATGGCCTCAGTGAAGGCACTTGGAGTGTTTGCTCGTAATTGTTCTGAGTAGCGCTGTGGGTGAGGCCAGTTACCTGGGTGGTTTTCCATAGAACTATCGTTTTTAAATTTCCCTGGTCGTTCATTAGTTTCTATCTATGTTAAATTTTTATAGGGTTTCCCCTCCAGAATTCTGAAGGGTTAGTCGGAATTCCATTTAAGGAATATTTGATTCCAGTGTGTACAATTATAGCCTCCTAAATGGAGGCTTAGAGATAAATCAAAGAAAAAGGGGATGTTTCTCACATGCCCTTTAGAAAATAACGTTAACTAGAATTAAATCACTCCCATCCAATGCAAGGTCATAATTGCTGTTCTGCTGATCTGGGGCCGTTAATCTGCTTTGCGAAGTTGTTTGCTTCTGGACTCGAGACTCTTGGACCCTGCCCTGGCCTCGAGCGGTGTCAGCTGGGGGTGATGGTGAGGCTCTCCTCTCTTGAGGTTTCTTTCAGAAGACTCGGTTTCTGACCCACAGCTGGAAGCCACAGAGGCCTTCAGGCCAGAGTCGGGGGCAGTCAGACCTGCAGGACTCTGGCAGGACTCAGACCTAAAGGACTCTGGCCTGTTTGTTCTAATAGCCAACGGCATCAGAGCGGAGGAGAATGGGGTCCTCTGTGGAGATGGAACAGGCGGTCAGTTTTTCAGGTTAAAAACATAGGCAGCAAGAGCACTGACCCAGCTTTAGGGTCTTCTCATTGATCTCATAAACCGTGTGTTATGATCGGCACTAATTGGTAAGTGTGGTTAAAGTTAGAAAAAAATGTTTTTAGGATGCCTCTCTGTTGATACTTAGTGTGCAAGCGTCTGAACATGAAAAGTGGTTGGTTTTTTCCTCCATCTTAAAAAATATACAACTATATAAATATATCTATATTATATATAATTATATGGTGTGTATATATAATTATATTATGGTATATGATTATATTATATCTGCTATTACTATATTTTATATTTATATAAATTATATATAATTACATATATTCATAAAATTAACTCAGAGGTTGGGCTCTCTTTTGCTTTGCCAACTTTCGTGTGCTGGGACCTTCCCAGGAAAGCTCTCAGTCTGGGGTTCTGCTGATTAAAAATATGGAGAGTTCAAAACATACCCGGTTTATTCAGATCACCCGTCTTTTTGTAAAGGGAAGGAAGAAATCTTTGGAGTCACCCCTCGGCCATCTGGAATCCCAGGAGCCTCTGGGTGTAAAAGACACCTGGGCCGTTTTACTGTTCCAGGTTTGAGGAAGGCCGTGGCACACAGGTGGCCGAGGAGGAGGCACAATTTGCGTATCAGTCTAGTAGGAAATACACACAGTAGCCAGCAGAGATGGTTATTAAGAATCCTAGTTTTTTCAGAAGTAGACTTTTGTTTAGAAATATGACTTGAGACCACAACAAAGCAAGCAACAAGAAATGAACAGGCCCTGAAGGAGAGTATTTCACCAGAATGTTCCTTGATGGGCCATTGCTTTCCATTCCTCAGGGCACAACTTGTGTGTGTGTGTGTGTGTGTGTGTGTGTGTAGAGAGAGAGAGATTTGAGGGTTTTAAAAAAAAATCCTCACCTGAGGATATGTTTATTGACTTTAGAGAGAGAGGAAGGGAGAAGGAGTGGGGGAAGAGAGAGAGAAACATCGATGTGAGAGAGAAACATCCATCAGCTGCCCCACGTATGCACCCCAAATGGGGATCAAACCCACAAACTTTCTGGCGTACAGGATGACACTCCAGCCAGCCGAGCCACCCACCCAGGGCTGATCTGAGTTCTTCATGGTGAAAAGCCAAACAAGCAACATGAATGTTGTAACAACATTTAGGGACAAATAATTAGCCATTAGGCAGTAGCACATATAATTAAACCAGTGTGTCCTCACCAGTAACAAAGAGGCTGGGGTCTCAAATGCCCACAAGTCTCAGAATCCTTTAGACAAACAAACAAACAAACAAACAAACAAAGCCAAACATACAGAAGCGACCAGATTCCAGGTTCCCCGTTTTCTACCATTCCTGGTTTTCACCCTTTGGTAGAGAACCCAGCAGGCAGGGCATATAATCAAACCCATCTTCCCGATGTGAATGCTGATCCTGAAGGGAAAAGGAAAAGAAGGTCGTATGCAAACGGGCCAGCCCTGGCCCAGGGGCGGAAGTGCAGTTGGAACAGTTGGGAAGACTCGCCCTGCTCATTGAGAAGGAGGTGCCTGGGAGCACTGGGGGCTGAACGGTTTCGTGGTGCTGGGGACACGGAAGCATCTTGGTGGCACCTCCGTCTGTAACAAAAGCACAAGTAAAGAAAAGCAGGTGACTTGCAGAGTGTTGCAGGCGGCCAGTCTCAGGGGGCTCAGCTCAGTAAATAGTAAATGCCATGTGCATTTAAAGAGACAGTAAACAATTTTGTAGCAAGTCTGTTCAAGGTTAAAAAATACATATAGCAGGGGTCCCTCCTAGTCAGCAGCTGGTAAGATCACACAGCTTCGGATGTCACCATGCAATAGTCAGGGAGAACACTGTTTTGTCGGGGACTTAGGTACTGACGAGGCTCCACGTTTTATTTTTATTTTGGGGGGGCACTCATGCTGCACAGAGTGGATTGATTTGATTGTTTGTTCAGGCTGCACGGGTTTTTTGCCTTTTCCCCCTTTCCTGGCTGTGCGATGTTTCGTGCGTGTGCAGTGATAGTTTGTGGGGGGGCAGCTCTCACTTTGCTGTCCCCAGTCTGACGATGGTCACGGCCATAAAGCCGTCACAACCACAGGGTGCGGCAGAGGTAGGTTTGCAGTTGCGAGTGTGCGAGACGGTTCATTCTTGTGTTATTGTGTGTTATTGTGCTGTTTTCATCCAGCAGTGGAAGCCGCTTATTCTCGTGTTACTGTGCACTGAGTATTGTGTCACAGTCCCTGCGAATGACTGTGACCCTCCTCTTGCTCCCCCGTGCTCCTCGTCAGCCTGGCCCGGTGCACGCGAGGGGCCCCTTGCGGCCTTGCACTGTGTGAATTTGTGTTTCCTGACACGACATAACGAATCTGAAAAATGCCACGGAGGGGAAGGCTAACCCTCGAGTGTGAAGGAAGGGCCGAGGAAGGTTAACTTCACTGTCGCTGCCATTGTTTTAGTTACAAGTCACAACATGGCTGCAGCCATTCCGAATCGTGTGCCTTTTATTACCTGGGAAGTGAGAAACACATGGTAACTAATGAGTCCTTAATGATTGTATTTAAACATTGAACAAATTCCCTTTTGTTTTTTTCATAAACTGTTTATCTGAAGTAAAAACGGACATACTGAAAACTAACACTTCAAGAGTATTTTACGAACACTCTTTATGTAAGTCAGTCAATCCTTCCAGGCTTCACAGTCCTTGTCATCATCCTGTTTTGGAGATGAGGAAGCAGGCGCAGGGAGGCAGAGTCACTTGCCCAAGGTCACCCCGCTAAGAGGAGGCAGACATGAGATTCGCGGCCAGCCCAGAGCACTGAGGAGCAGCCCATTCCTTGGAGGAAACAAGGGTCTGGGGCGTCAGGCTGCAGAAGCAGCTCACATGGGGGTGGGCGCACCAGGCACGCGAGCAGAGCGAGTTCTGCGGCCCAGGATGGGCCTGGGGCAGTGGGGCTGGAGGGGCAGTTGAGGGGCACCCGTTTCTGCTCAGCATCCCCGTGGTGCCTGTGCCTGGAGTCAGCGCTGAGCTCCCCATCGCCGGGTCTCCCCTGGTGGGCAGGTGCCCCACAAAGAGAGAGTCCTGGCATTGGAATCAAAGGTTTGGCCCTGACTTGAAACTCAGGGACTGAAGAACTTTGGGGCCAGTCGTGAGTGAGAACAGGCAGCCTGGTCCTTCATTCCCCCAGCGGTTGGATGAAGCCCCTGCTGAGCCAGCCCAGTGCTGGGTGCCACGCACAGGGACAGATCAGCGGTCGGGGGCAGGCTCTGTCCCAGAGGAACCCCCACCGCAACCTGGAGGCTGGTGGCTGTGGAAGCTCCTGTGAGAGGGAAGTACGTGGTGGAGGTTGGGGAGGATCAGCTGGGTCAGGTATTGATGGGCTCGTGGCCCTCCCTAGTGAGAGAGGGGAAGGGTGTTCCTGGTGGTGGGAATAGCATGAGCAAAAGCTCAGAGGCTTGCTGGGAAATGTGTCTGCACGTGTGGGGTGGGGGAGGTTGGTAAGGTGCCCCTCTGGGGAGAGCAGGGGCAGAAGGGGAGGTTTTGGAAACTGAGGCCTTGAATGCAGGAGCAAGGGGGTTGGACTCTGTCCTGGAAAGAGGAGATACAGCGGTGGACGGCAGGCAGGGACGTGACAAGGCCAGATCCTTGTGCCGCTGCTTTGCGGCAGTCAGAGTGGAGAGGGAGGGGCTGGGCAGCTGGGGAACTTGAGGAGAAGGCCATATGGCAGGGGTGTCAAACTCATTTTCACTGGGGCCACATCAGCCTCGTGGTTGCCTTCAAAGGGCCGAATGTAATTTTAAGTCTGTATGAAGGTAACTACTCCTTAACAGTTAAGCGAGAGCTCGGCGCTGCCGCCAGGTAGAAACAAGGCGCCGGGGTGGGGGGGTTGCGTTATAAAACAAGGTGGAGGGCAGGGGCTTTCCTGGTCAAGGGGTTCTTGGTTGGGTCCCCAGAGGACCATCGATCGGTTGGTCAGCAAACACTTGCGAAATACACCTGAGGAATGGGTGTTGAATACAGTGAGCATATTACTGTTGTCAGTGACTGACTTCAGAGAAAGAACTCATTTCCCTTCATTCAGTCAATGACTATACGGGGTCTGTCCAGAAGTCCAGCCGTTGTTACTACAATGAGACCAGTTTGCATGACATCGAATGTAACCTGGCAGCCAAGGAGCGTGGACTGGAATGTGCATGTGTGAGCAATGACGACTTCACTGTGCTAGTCAGTGGGGGTGGTAGATGCTGTTGAGTGAGCAAGTGTGCTGTGTGGCCATCACGTTCAGAATGACTGAGTGAGTAGAGCAACGGATCTGCATCAAATGTTGTGTTAAGCTTGAACATTCCTCTGTGGAAACTATTCAGATGATTCCGAAGGCTTTCGGGGACATCACAATGAGTGCAGTGCAAATGAAAGTGTGGCACAGACGCTTCAAAGATGGTCGAGAATTGTTGAAAGGGACCCACGTCCTGGAAGGCCTGCGGCAAGCAGAGCACCTGAGAGTGTCGAGCGTGCACGGGCTGCGATCGACCAAGAACGGTGACTGACAGTGTGAGACCTAGGAGTGACCTGGGGATTCCAAAAACTACCGTGTCCGAGATTTTAACACAGGATCTTGGCATGAAACACGTCGTGGCAAAATTTGTTCTGTGTGTGGCTTCTGCTACCAGAGCAGAAGGAACGTTATGCCCAGTTGCTAATGACTTGATTCAAACGGCTACCAGTGAACGCGATTTCCTCCAGAAGGTTGTAACTGGAGATGAAACCAGAAATGAAGGCCCAGTCGTACCAATGAACGTCGCCTGGTTCTTTACGCCGAAGAAGGGGCAGCAAAGTCACAGCAAGATCAAGACTGTGTGAACTGTGTTTCTTGGGAAGGTGTTGTCCATGATGAGTACGCCGCTCCAGGCCAAACAGTTAGTAAGGAGTGCTACCTCAGCGTTCTTCATCAGTTGAGAGATGCAATATGACAAAAATAGCTGCAGCTATGGGCAACTGGTGATTGGCAGCTTCATCACGACGACGTGCCTGCTCACGCATCATGTCTCATGCAGTTTTTTGGCAAAACATCAAATCACCCAAGTGACTCAGCCCCCCTACAGCCCAGATTTGGCACCCTGTAACTTCTGGCTTTTCCTAAAACTGAAGTCACCTTTGAAAGGGAAGAGATTTCAGACCATCGATGAGACTCAGGAAATATGACTGGGAAGCTGATGGCAATTCCAACAAAGGATTTTGCAGTGTTTTGAACAGTGGAAGAGACACTGGGAGAACTGTGAGAGATCCGTAGGTGCCTCCTTTGAAGGGACTGAGGTGTCATTGTCCTGTGTACAGTGTTTCTTGTATCTTATATCTTCTTCAATAAAGGTCTCTCTTTTTCACAGCATGTGGCTGGACACTTTCTGGACAGACCGCGTCTGTCGAATGTTCTCTGTCGAATGCTCTCTGCCGAGCCTCTGCCAGGCCCGGGACTGGGGGTGGTAAAGGGGGCTCTTGCTCTCGGGAGGCAACCAAGAAATCAGTGACTGGAAAGTGACATCACAGAGGGGTGGGCAATGAATGGGACCAGGCTAGTTGGGGAGGTCGGGGAAGGCTGCCCCAAACAAAGTGCTTTTATACTGAGAACAGGAGTGTGGGTGTTAGCCAGGTATTAGCTGAGGGAACAGTGTTCCTGGAAGAGGGAACAGCCTGGGTAAAGCTCTGGAGGTAAGGAGGAAGTTTGAGTGCTAACGAGGCCTGTGGGGCTGAAGCCTTGGGGCAAGGGAGAGGCGAGGACTCTGGGGTGGGTATTGTGGGTTTAAAGCAAAGTCAGCCCCTGTCCCCTAGTTCCCTCTGCCACCGGACCGCTAGCTGAAGGACTCCCACAGCCCTGGAGCGGAGTGAGGGCAGGATGAAATGGCGGGGGCTCTGGCATCAGGCGGAGTCAGTCCAGATGACCCTTAAGGTCCTTCCATCGTAGAGACAGACTGCAGTAGCCTGGGTTAATGTCCCCAAACATGTAACACCCAGAAGTGTGTGGGCAGAGTGGGGGTTCGCAGAACTGGGCCAGCCAAGCTCCACTTGGCCTACCACCGACACGGGCTGTCACTGCCCTTCAGGTCCCAGTCTAATCGGGAGGACTGGAGGGGCAGCCTCCCCTGCTGAGGACGCAGCCAGGGCACAGGGCTGGCCAGCAGAGGCATCAATGAGACATGGTTGCGAGGTGAGGAGGAGTTCTCTGACCAGGACGTAGGCGCATGGGAGCAGGGGGCTGAGGCCGGACCTCACGGCAAAGGGCCTTGAGTGACTAAGGAGTTGGGACTCCACTGGTGTTGGTAGTGGGCAGTCTGGGTCATGGCCGATTGACTGACGGCAGAGAAGGTCCCTTATTCAAGCCCATCCAGCACGGGACCTGGCCAGAGGGGCCTCAGTTTGTTGGATGAGCGTTGATGGGCAGAGCAAACCCAAGCAGCAAGGTGGGCTGGGACCTAGGAGAAGGAGCCAACAGCTGACAGCCCGCGCTGGATTCTCCTTCCACCTAATGCTCATCTGCAAAGTAGACAAAACGTTCAGGCCCAGCCAGCATTTCACTCCCTGCCTGGCTGGCATGGAGGTTTTGCGCGAACAAATGATTCAAGACAAATCCAGGGTGTTTAGAGAAGGCTCGAGTGTGGAGAGCAGGGAGGGCCTCTCGCCTGTGAGTGCCCGGCTCTTGATCCCCATGGACGGACGCACCTCATCCCATTCACCTCCATGCTCACCTGGCTGAACTTGAACTGAAAACACAGCCCCTTCAAGTCACTGCTCCAAAGTCACCTTCTCGATGAGGCTTACCCTGGCTACCGTAGTTAAAACCACACTCCCTCCCTCCCTCCCTGGCGCTCACGGTCCCCTCACCTTGTTCACTGCGCTTCTTTCCTCCCACGTGCGACTTACACTGTGCTGATTTTTCCACAAGGCAGTGGGTTTGTCTGTTTTGTTCACTGAGGCATTCCAAGTATGTAGCATGGCACCTGCCACTCGGGTGCCTGATGGTAAATGAATGGATAATAATAGTACAAGTGTGTATTGAGTGCTCACTTGGGCCAGATACCTGCCTAAGCCCCTGTATGTGTTGTCCCACCCGTCTTCACAAGGCTGAGTAAGGGAGGGGCTGTATTATATATCAGATGAGGAAACCGAGGCTCAGTGATTTGCCCAAGGTCACCCAGCTAGTAAACAGTGGAGCCAGGATGAGAACGAAAGAACTTACAGGAAGGACACAGAGGGGCTGAACTTCAGGGCTACCCTGTCCTACATTCTCAGTAGCTGGGGTGACCACATAGACATATGGACATGTTTCTGACATGGGGAGGGGCTAGGAAATAGAAATTGGGGGCCAATCAGAGGGAGATGTCTCCTTTTTCTGGGGGAAAGAGGCTGCTGGGCAGGGATGGTCCTGGCAAAGCTGAGTCTCTGCCCATTTTGGTGGGTGGTCGGCAGGTGGATTTTTAAGAAGAGGGCAGACTGCAGTCAAAGCAAGGTCTCTGGTTAGCTGGAGGTCTGGGCCAGGTCTCTGAGTGGGTGCTGGTCGAAGGTTGGGTCAGCAGGGACCTTGGGGAGCGGGGACCCACAGTGGGAGGTGAGAGAAAGGAGAGGGGTGGTCTTCGGAGGTTCCAGTTCTCTCCTGGGGCTCATCTGGGGAGAATGTGTGCAGTGGAGCCTGGGAGGCTTGGGGGCCAGAGGTGTGGTGCAAGCCAGCCAGGGCTTGGGGGGCTTAGGGGTGTCTGCCAGGGACCCCACCTCATTGGGCTGCCCATTGCAGAATCCACACAGGCGACAGACCCTACAAGTGCCCGCATCCTGGCTGTGAAAAGGCTTTCACTCAGCTCTCCAACCTCCAGGTGAGTGGCCACCTGCCTCCCGCCCACCAGGTGTAACAGCTGCCTTCCCGAAAAGGGAGCATACAAGGGGGTAGGGCTGGGGGCGGCCTGCTGGCCCCTCACTCCCTCCTGTGCTCTTACAGTCTCACCAGCGTCAGCACAACAAGGACAAGCCCTACAAGTGTCCCAACTGCTACCGCGCCTACTCGGACTCCGCCTCCCTGCAGATCCACCTGTCAGCCCACGCCATCAAGCACGCCAAGGCCTACTGCTGCAGCATGTGCGGGCGGGCCTACACCTCGGTGAGTGCCTGGGTGCCCGGGCAGCCTCTCTCTCCCTGGGCCGCAGCTCTCTCTGCTGCCGCCTCCTCAGATCTGTACTGACTGTCCATTTTCCAGACAAGAAAACTGAGGCCTGGAAAAGGGAAGTGACTCCTTAAGATCATAGTGAGTGGCGGAGCCAGGGCTGCTGCTTCCCGGTTCTCTTTTAGGCTGCCCCAGGCCAAGCTCCGAGCCCCCTGCGGCCTTTAGGGTTCTGAGGCGTATCCCCCTCCAGGCCCCAGAGCACTCCAGGCAGTAGAGGAGGGAGGGCTCAGTACCCTGCTTTCCAGAGTCCAGGAGGGAGCAAGACCTTCCTCCTCTGGGGAAGCTGCAGCGCCCCTCATGGCCACAAGGTGGCACAGTGACTTTGCCCAGTGCCACCCTCAAGTCTCAGGAAAGGTCTGAACCGTGCTAGGAGGGTCATTGCCTCCAGTCCCCTGTCCCTGGGTTTGAATTTCTCTAAACAAGGGCCTTCCAGAACTCAGGAGAGGGAGTCCAGGTGCATCACTTGTGTGTGTGCTTCTGGCTAATCAAATATTCTGGGTAACACTCTCATGTATACCCAGATAGAGATCACTGAGCCTCAGTTTCCTCATCGGTCAGCGGAGGAGGTGATAGTTCTTAACTCACAGGGCTGTTGGTTGGCAGAGTTGGTGCCTAGGCCACCTTGGCTGACACGTTTACCCACTCAGTGTTTACTGAACGTTTGTGCCAGCACTTGGGAACCAGGATGAACCAGACAGAGAGATTCTTGGTCCCCAGGGAGGTTAGAGGCATATTAAACAAGTAACCATGCAAGTAAGTATGTAATAGCAAACTATGTTAATTGCTCCAAGCAGGGTTTCCCAACCTCGGCCCATGTTGGCGTTTGGGCAGGTGCCAGTTTCCTGGAGAGCTGTCCTGTGCCTTACAGCACCATTTTTTATCTCTGCCCACTAGCAGCCCCCTTCCCAAGTTGTGACAACCAAGATGCTTCCAGACTTTGACAGCTGTCTGGGGGTGGGGGAGAAAAGTCACCCCTGATGGAGAACCACTGCTATGAAGGAAAGTGGGTTTTGAAAGGCAGCAGCAGGGAGGACACAGTGGAGCTGGGACAGAGAGACGGGTCCTGGTAGGCTGTCTGAGGAAGTAACACACAGACGCAGCCTTGAAAGACAGTGGGCCAGGTGAGGAAGAGGAGGAAGGGAGAAACATTTCCGTGCAGGGGAACAGCAAGTGCAAACCCCTGAGGTAGAACGAACTCAGTGTCTTCCAGGGACTGAGAGAATATTAGGTCCCATGGGGCTGTGGGGTCTATGAGGGGGAATGGGAAGCCATTGGGAGGGGACTGTCTGGGAGGGTATTTTTGAGTGGTTGCTGTGGCCATGGGGGTGCAAGGATTGCAGGCATGGTTCCCAGCAGAGCACATGTCAGCTGCCAGCTGGGCTGTAGCTTGCTGAGTGCTGAGTACTGGGCTTTCATCCTTCCCTGGAGTTCAAAGGGCAGAGGAGAGCTGAGAGACTGCGAGGACAGAACCTGCAGGGACAGGGCCCTAAGGATCTATGCGGGGGCCCCAGAAACCTAGGAGCCCCAGTCATCTGGCCCTCAGTCAGGCCCAGCCCCAAGCTGTTGACTGTCCTCCACTCCCTGATGCTTAGAGGAGAGGCCGCGGCGCTCACAGCTGTGGTTCTCGGAGGGGATCTGTCTGAGCTGCGGGGGCAGAGGGGGTCAGCACTTGCTGGCCTGAGGCCCCACTCTGACTGGGTCTGAATAGACTCGATAGAACACAAAGAGTTACCTTTAAAAAAAACACATTTTAATGCATTGGTTTTTAAACCACTTTAATATGTAAAAGAAACATTTCAGAATAGTGAACCCTCATGTTCCCGTCAGTCCCCCAAACCATCAACCCATCCTGCTTGTTTCCTGAAGTAAAACCAGCCTCATGTTGTTCATCTGAAAATTTTCACGTGTCTCTAAATGTAAGTCCTCTTTAAAACTGATCCACGATACTTTCATAATAGCACGAAATAGTTCACTCGAAGCCCTTAATGTCGTCAGACAACCCAGTCGGCATTCACATTTTGTTTGTCCCATGAGTGCCATAATTTTATTTACTTAGAATTTTATTAGTTCATCAAGATCTAAATAAGATCTCTGCATCGCGCCGGGTCAGCATATCTTTTAATCTATGGGCACTCCCCCTGCCTTTTTTTTCTGTGTAATTCACTCATGAAGAATAGTTCTGCAGCGTGGATTTTGCTGATTGCTTCCCTCTGATGTTGTTTGCTAGCATGTGGCCACCACATTTGAGGGCTTCCTCTGCTGGATTCTGAGCAGATTGAGGCATGAGGCCAAGGAGTGGCAGGTGGGAACCAGAGCACCACCCTGCAGCCTAGTGTGAGGGCCTGTGGGCCTGCAGGTGAGCCTTGGGTCACCTTGCCCACCCATGCCTGGGTGTCTCAGGTCAGATTGAGCAGAGCCTGTGGGGGGTGCTAAAAGGAACAAGCTGAGCATGCCCAGTTTATGCTTCCAAAGTCATCAATCAGATCAGGCCCTACTTCTCCCCCAGGGAGGATAGAGTAGGGGTGCAGAGGCTGGGGTCCCTCATCTCTTACTGCATACTAAGAGCTTTATCCACACCACCCTCGCAACGCTTCGAGATTGTTTCTGCCCCATTCCTGCTTGCAGAGGAGGAAACCGAGGCTTGGAGAGGTGAGATGAATGACTTGTCCAGAACTAGGCTTAAAGCCAGGCCTGCTGCTCCACCTTCACTGGGAGCACCAGCCAGCCGGTAAATGGCAGCTGGCCTGGCCCTAGGGAGTTCCAGGTGGGCACGGCTGAGGGGTGAGCCTGATGCCTGCTGGCTCAACAGCCAACACGCCATGGGCTCAGACCCTGGTCAGTGAGCCAGCCCCCAGGCCTGCCATGCAGCATCCCTAGAACCCATGCAGATGCCCATCTGTCCTCCCCAGCTGTGGCTGCTCACCATTAGCTGGCCCACTTGCCAGGGAGCCCTCCAGTGGCCACTTGGGGGAACTGCAGCCTCTTTTGCCTCCATTGCCAGCTGTTGGTTTTATGTTCTTAATCTCACCCCCCCCCCCCCCCCCCCCCCCGCCGCCCACAGGAGACCTACCTGATGAAGCACATGTCCAAACACACGGTGGTGGAGCACCTGGTGAGCCATCACTCGCCCCAGAGGACGGAGTCCCCCGGCATCCCGGTGCGAATTTCCCTCATCTGAGCCGACCCAGGCGCCGCCCTGCCCACTGGCAGACACAGACCCAGGCAGCACCAGGCCCCGCCCCCCTCCAGGGCCCTCCAGGAACAGCCGAGCTCTCTCATGACCTTCCTGACCTTCCAGAAAGCCTGGGCCGAAGAAGCCCTGCCCGGTCTAGCTCCGGGGGTGGCCCGGCCAACTGCAAGATTCTGGACTGTTTGGTGGCATCCAAAGACAATCTCAGAGCACTTTGAACCTCTCTGTTGGGTTTTCTTTTTCTCCCCCACCCTTCACTTGCTTCACTGTTTTATTTTTTTTTTTAAGTTTGTTTTGGAAATAACAAAAAAAGATATTTATTGGCCAAGAAGTTGGTGCTGCTAAGACCGAGAAATGAAAAGAGTCGGACAGATGGACACAGAGAACCAGAGGGCAGCGTGGGAACTTCTCTTGCCATGGCCTTAGGTCTGGAGGGAAGGCTCGGGCCTGGGTTTCTGGACTGCAAAGGGGGCCCCTAGTGGGAGGGGCAGGAGGCAGCTAGAGTGAGCCACTCGCCCTGGGTGCCCAGCTGGAGCCCTGAGCTGCACCCTGGGCAACAATGACCAGGGGGAGGCACCAGCTACCCAAGCTTCAGGAGTCGAAACGAGAGAGGGGCCGCCGGGAGATCCGAAGGACCAAAGGGTGCAGTGTTGGGCTGGGCTGGGCGCCAGCCCAGGGAAATGGGGTGGGGGTGGGCTGGGTAAGACCTGGCCCCCCCGCTGCCCTTCAGACCACCCCAGTCTACCTCGGTGCTGGCCAGGAAACCTATCGGCTACCTCTCCTGCCGTCCCAGACTGTGGGCCGGGGGATGGGGAGGGAGTGGGTCTGGGACTAGGACCCCCTCCATAATTTCCTCCAGATGGGGCACTTCCCAGGGAGGGGTTATTTGTCTTCCCTGCCATGGAGGGGGAACCCCCAGCCTAGGCCCCGGGCCCCTGGGCAGGGAAGGGATCCTCAGAAAGGAGGGTCCCCAGGAGCAGCCCCTGCCCTCAGCCTCCACAGACACACCCCAATCTGAAAGCCATGCGTGTCCGTGTATATAGGAACTATGTACAGAGCCCGGAGAAGCCCCCCTCCATCCCCCGGGAAAAAAAAAAAAGAAAACTAGACAGAAACTCATCTATATATTCTGTATCTGGAGTTCCGTTTTGAATATTAACTGTGTTATTTTTATACACTTTTTAAGCCTTAACTCACCATTGATTTACCAGTTTAACGTTTCCTGGGGTTTCTTTTCCCACGGGGTTCTCTGCCCCCACCCCCACCCCTTTGTTTGACTTGCGTCGTCTGATACTCAGTATTGTAGCTTTTGTCCGCATGTTACTACCCTGTAAATACGCTGTTATACATACTGTTAACACCCTTTGCTTTTTCTATGGGACCTCCAGGCCACCGTATTTAGAACTAGTTACCTTATTAAAAAAGAGAAAACAGTCTGTTGGCTTCTCAGTCTGCATCTTGGTGGCAGGGAGGTGAGTGCAGGCGCCCCTCAACGCTTCAGGAAAGAAGTTTGCATTATATTTAAGAAAAGGGGTGGGGAGTAAAAAAAAAAATCAAATGTGGGGGAAACACTAAAGGGGGAAGACACAAAGGAATTCCGAACCCTCTGCTCTTTGTATTTCTCTGTTGTGAAGAATAAACTGTACCTGCACCCGGGTGACGGTGGTGTGTGGCGTGCTCTGTGCGAGGGCGGGGCTGGGGGGCGCCTTTCCACTGCTCCTCTCCCCTCCCCCGCCCCCAGACTCAGGCAGGAAGGGAAACGGCAGCTCACTGTGGGCTGGTGCCCTCACAGCCCCCTATGAAGGGGGCAGCAAACCAAGAGGTATTTTGCTGAAGATCATGCTGCAGTTAAGGGACATCAATTTAACCCAGGTTTGCCTGATTCGGAAGCCTGTTTAGACATGTGGGACCCACCCGTGAGGATCACCGCCCCTCTCCCGGAAGGGCAGATGCATCCCATTGCCCCGCCCCTTTTGGGGGGACCATCATGCCCTGATTTGCAGAAGCTATTCCTGTGATTGAGGGACCAAAAAGTCCCCTTCCTGTGTGTTTGCCCCATGGAGGTCAATGTTTTGATTGCTTAGGAAAGAGATGCAGGAATTAATTCCCTCACAGTTTATCAGGGCTGGCCTTGTGCTAAGCATTATGGGAGAGGTAGAAGTGACTCAGCCATGAATCATTATGGGCTCACCATCTGGAACTCACTCCTCCCAGCCCTCGAAGTCCTTGTGTGTGAGACACGTGACTGCAAGGTGTAGAAAGCCCAATGCAAATGACAGTGCAGGATCAGGTCAGTTTCAGGGCTGAAAGAGGTGTGTCTCCACTTGCCTTTGTCCCCAGTCAGCTTTACCCTCCAGCTTCTGTGGAGTGGCAGCTACAGCCCCCAGGTTCCCAGCAGTCAAGGCTCTGTCTCTCCCAGAAGTCCAAGCAAAAGCCCAATTGGGTCTTCCTGGTTTGCATGGGGTTAGGTACCATCCCTGAAGCTGTCACTGTGACTACAATGTCTGTCCTTGACCGGCTTAGGCCTAGCGTCCGTGCTCTGTGCCTGGAGCAGCGGGTGAAACCCGCATTTGAAGACCATTTCCCCAGAAGGACACCAGGATATGTTATCGTAGGAAGGGGCCATGGATGAGCAGCCAAGAACATGTTTGAAGTGTTCTCACCTTTCTCACAGAACTCACCTTTCTCTCTGAAGCTGACCTCCCACGGCCCATGTGCTGAAGGGGTGGGCTCTGGCCATCTCTTGTCACATGACTGTATCCCGGACACAGCTGATGGGCCAGCGGTGGCCACCTGGCTCAGCAGCTTGATTCCTAGACCACTGGTCCCAGAGGCGCCAGTGGTGTGTATGGTTAAGTCCTCACTTAACTTCGTGATAGGTTCCATGACTTTAAGTGAAACAACATGTAACAAAACCAATTTTATTGTAGACCAATTGATAGAAAAATGAGTTTCGTTCACACCTCATCCTCATCAGCATTACATGGAAGTGACATGGACTGAACATCGTTTAAAGATCTGCCGTGCGGGCCGTCCCGGCCCAGGAGAGTGGGCTGTGCACACCTCTCCTGAACTCTGCGTTCAGTGAGAGCTGGAAACCCACCACAGTGGGGTTTACAGGCCTGTGTAAATCCCTGCAGCCTGGGCATGCTTTTTCCTCCCAGAGCCCGCTGCTAAACATTCACCAGCACACCACCGGCTAACTCTTCAATCAGATCCTCCGTTCCGTGAATTAAGAACAAATTAGGAGACAGCGGGCACCTGCACGGGCAAACCCTGGGGACTAGGGGCTGGGCGGCTGTGTGGGGCCAGACAGGCAGGCGGACACGGCAGGCAGAACGCAACGGTGACGGCCAGAGGACACCGAGAGCCAGCGGCACCTCAGTTCCCAGCTTTCAGTCTCTACCTCCGGCCAGGTTTGATTTCCTGCTTGTTCTCACATCAGTGAATGTAGTTGCTAGTGGTTGTAACCTTGGGCGGGTACTTAATCCTTCTGTGCCGAGTTTCTCATACTTAAAATGAGGGATATAATAGTAACCAGTTTATAGGGAGGATGTGAGGATTAAATGAATCAATACATGTCTAATGCTTAGAACTGTGCCGAGAACTTAGTAAGTACCCAATAAATGTGGTTGTGATTGTTATTATCTGAGGGAGCCCCGGTGGATCTATGTCTCTTCTGATCAATGAACCCTGACTGGGCAGTTGAAGATGGGAATTTCTGGGGGCAGCATCTGAGCCGGCACCGCGGGGTGGGGCAGCTGGCACAGGTGATGACTTCGCAGGTAGCGGTGACACTCCCAGGGCAATGGGAGTCTGTTACCTGCTCTCCTGGGAGCTCTCAGGAGCTTCCCTGGTCCCCGAGGGCCACAGCATATGTGTTGAGGACAGTGTTGATGGCCAGAGAAGTAGCTGCAGAAGAAACTTTAGTCCCCTTGTTATTCCCGCTTCAGCCCCGTCCCCTCTACTGCCCCACCTGCACCTTCGGCCTCTGCAACAACAAGGAGGGAGCTGTTCCCAGGAAGTTGTCCACTACTCCTCCCTGTAGCTTCCTTGCCCCTTCCCCCTCCTCAGGAAGGCCTTCACCTACGCATGAGGCTGCCCGGGCCCAGCACTTAGAAATCCCTGATTGTGCCATCATTTTTTCTTTAAAACATAAAATGGCTCTTCTTTGGTGAATTCTTTGGACTCCGTGAACCTGTTGGAGAAGGAGCAGGCTTGGAGAGACAGAAGAAAAGTTGTTTCCTGGAGCACCACAACCCCTGCCGGGGGGGCCCTGGCACCCCCACTTCACCTGTGAGGAAACAGACTCTGAAAAGGGAAGGAATCTGTCCATGGGCACACACAGTTAGAGGGGCAGCCGATTCCCATCCAGGCCTTGCCTGCGCATGCTCGGGTCTCTAGTGCCCCAGGGTCGTGTGTGTGACACTTAGTGGACGTCCTAGGGTAAGATGGGAGCATGGTCCCAGAGGCAGGAATGTGCCGGATCACAGTCATCACACAGTGACCTGTTCTGGGGCACACTCGGCTTGTTCTCATCTCTCATCCAGCGGTCAAAAGGCCTTCTGGGTTTTGCTTCTCTTGTTTAGAGGGAGGCGCTAGGGAAACTTGCGGCAATGTTGAGAGGGGAGATAGATTTTATTTCACATTATTGGAGCTTGCTTGTAAAAATGACTAGATTTAAACACCATCAGGACTGGTTGACAGCTAGCATTGCTATCCTACCCGGGAAGAGTGGAGGCTGTAAAAATGCAAGTCTGCGAGAACAGTGTATGAAGGACTCGGGAGACCTGGTGGGAGATCCCCCCCTCCCCGGGTCTTGGTGTTCCCAGCTGTCAGACAGGGGCTCGGGGGCTCCCAGCTGTTACCTTTCCTGCCTCCTTGGCTCTGTGACCCCCTTTCCTGGAGGACCTGATGACTTCATGCTCCTATTGGGAGCCTGCATTTTCCCCTGTTGAGGTTGAGGAGTCTGGCCAGGAAGCACGGATGAGAACAGTTCTCTCCTAGATACTGTGGCCAAACAGACCTATGAACCCCGGCACAAGGAAATGCCGTTTTGTGGACTTTGACTCTCTGGGGAAAAGGCCACAGGACATGTTTGGAATTATTATTTTATTATAATGCCAACAGAAGAACTCCCGGTCTATAGAAAAGTCTTACAAGGGTTTATTTGAGCCAAATTTTAAAGACATGCCTGGAAACAAAATTTCAGAGGATGGAGAAAATACTCTGAAGAAAGGCAGTTTTGCGGTTCCTTTTACGCATTTAGAATCAAAGGGGGGAAACGTCAGGAGGGTGCGTGCAATCTGTTGGTGGAAGATCAGGGGGTTGGGAGACAGCAAGGCGGGGAAATCTCTAGGACTGGATCAAAAAAGCAAAATGGGGAAACACAGAGTTTCACATTGGTGGGTGCAGGATCTCGAGTAATGAACACGTACAGCACAGGGAGATGGTGAGCAGGGAACAAGATAAGGCGGAGGGCTTCTGCTGGGCCTGTGCTTGGTGCCTACGGCTGTGCCTTTGAGGGGCATAGAAACGAAAAGTGCTCTGGCATCTCAAAGGCATGTTATCCTAGGTACGTGAGAACAGTGGACAGGGCTCACTGGAGGTAAAGACTGACCTTCCTAAAGAAGTTACAGGCCTGGGATATGACTACCCACCGTGGGCTTAGGAATTTATGTGGCTGCTGAGCTTGGCAGGCCTGCCCTGTGCGTACTCCACAGCCCCCTTTTCATTCACAATAATGTTGCTTAAACATGCACAAGCTATGCTTGAGGGCGGGGGAGGTGGAAAGTCCAAGCCGAGGAGCTGGACGCCACTGGTGTTTCTCCCTCTGTGGCTCCTGCCCGCAGGCAGTTTTATTTGGTCTGAGTGGCTGACCTCACAGGCTCCTATAGATTCTGTGGCTTCAGGCAGTTATGTGCCCTTTTTGTGTCTCAGTCTCCTGAAAAGGGGGGAGGGCGCAGTTGCTAAAACGTCTCCTCCGGAGGCATCCCCTGAAGTCTAAGGTCAGAAGTGAATGGTCTATATGCCTCAGTCCCTGTTGAAAATGAGGGAAAGATCTTACAAGGGAGAAGCTCCCTGCCTGGGAGGTTTTTTTTGTTTTGTTTTTCCCTTTTTGTAGTGCCTGATTTAAGCTTTGATTGCCAATGAATTCACTTCAAAGAGCGTTATCTCCAGTAAATACATTGCCAGCCTCCTGACTGTAGAGAATCAGGCTCCGCCCCCCCCACCCCGCCCCAGGATCCTTTGTTTCAGAGATCTGGGTTGATTACAGTAACTAGCCACCTTTGGCCGCCTGTTTTTTCTCTTCCTGAGCTTTACGTTTCTGCTCTCATATTTTGAATTCACCAAAAGAGTCCACGAAACCCTAGAACCCTGCCTTCGATCCCAATAAAGGCGGAACCCCAGGCCCACTCTCTGTCTCCACCGAGACCGTGCCGTGTGGCCCCAGGTGCGCTGTGTAACTTCTGGGTCCTGTAAGTAACGAACCTTTATTCTCTTCAGCGTCCTGATGGTTTCTGCTGAAGGGCATCTTGCAATCATGAAAGAACCACATGTGCAGGTCTAGCCACTACCTTGCTCAGAGGCTGGGACCAGCACAGAACTCTCAAAGGCCAGGGCGGCCTCCTCCCACAGGCAGGAGGTGGCAGAGCTGTTTTCGTCCCGTCTCTCCTTGGCCTCCAAAGTGCCACGCTGCTTCCAGAAGGGTCCCCGACTGCTTCAGGGTCTCTCCTTGCCGTTCAGCCCATTTCACAACCCCCCAGGGCCCGAGGTGTCCCGCAGGTGGGGCGAGGCGTGGCCCTGCCTCCTAGTCGCGCACTAGAGCGTACTCCTTGGGCGCCCAGAGCAGGCGCGGGCGGCGGATCTCGGCCCGCCGGCCTATTTCCAGGCTCCAGCAGAACTCAGGCGACAGCACCTTGGCGGGCTTGTGCAGCCAGAAGTACTTGTTGAGGTGGCTCTCGTCGTGCCAGCGCGCCTCGAGGCCGCGCGTGCGGTCCTGCTCCTGGGCCCGCGCGCAGTGCGCCGTCAGCCCGCGCACCGCCTCCGCCGTGCCCCCGAACAGCGCGCCGTGGTAGTAGAAGTCGCCCTCGCCCGACGCCAGCGCGGCGGCCGAGCGCGCGTCGCGCTCGTAGGGCAGCATTGCCCGCGGCCAGTGGTAGTGCCAGGCGTGCAGCTGCGCCACCGAGTCGGCCAGCGCCTCGGGCCCGAAGGCGCCGCTGAAGTACTGGTCCACGTCCATGCAGAACACGAAGTCCGCCTCGCGGCCCAGCCGGCCGCCCAGCGCCGCGTGCAGCGCGCGCATGCGCTCCATCGACACGTCCTGCCAGCGCCGCTCGCGGGACACGCGCTCCACGCGCAGCCGGCGGCCCGGGCCCAGCGGCACGCGAGGCACGGCGGCCGGCCGCTCGGTGAACACGTAGTAGACCACACGCTGGCCCACCATGAAGTGCCGCTCGGCCGTCTCCAGGAAGCGCGCCAGGTACTTCTCCAGGTACCTGCAGGGCGGGGCGGGGAGGGCCCGGGGGTCACCGGGGCCGCGGCGCCGAGGGGCCCGGGCCGAGACCGCCCTCCTCAGCCCCTCAGCTCCTCCTCGTCTCCCCTCCCCCACTCGGACTTCCTGCTCTTCCTCGTTCAGGCCCTCGGTTCTCGTAATCCTGCAACCTCCAGTCCCTGGAGCTCCGGAAAACTCCAGTCCCGGAATCATGCAAGCAGATTAAAGATGATTGCAAATTGTTTGCCACCCCTGCCCTCTGGGGCCCTGTCTTCCCTCCCTTGAACTTGAGCTCTCCCAAGGAAGAGGCGCTGTGTTGGCCTTGGAAGGGCTGGCAGCATTGGCCTCTGCCTCTTTAGAGCTTTGCTTATGTACGTCCCAGGATTTGGATGTGGCAGCGATGTGAGGAAACCCGAGCTAGCCACGCAGAGAGGCTGTGTGGGGAGTGGGCTGTCCCTGTGGAGACCCAGACAATGGGGAGCAGTGAGGAGCACTTCTGTGGAGCCCTGTTGGAATTCCTGGTGCACAAAATCACGAGCTATGATGCTAATATATTGTTACTTCAAGTTCCTGAGTTTGTGGTGATTCCTTCCATAGGTAACCAGAAAGTTTGTACGGTCAGAAACTTTGTATTAGCAGACTTTGGGATCCCAGGGTTCTGAAAGAAGAGTGATAATGCCTAATATCTCTGAACATGTACCGTGTGGCAGGCAGTGTTCTAAGTCAGTGTTCATTATTGCATTTAATCCTCACCGTTTATTGTGATCTCTATTTTTCAGGTGAGGAGACAGCAGTGAAGAGCTGTAGTGACCGGGGAGCTGCTGCAAGCATACACACAACTGGTGAGTCGCAGAGCTTTGATCTGAGCTCAGACTGGCTCTGGAGCCGGAACCTTCACCTGTACCTACTCTGTTCCTGGTAGATGTGTGAGGGATTGGATTCAGAGCCCTTGGGAGCCTCAGCATTGCAGGGTGTTAGATTCACTAAATCTCAGAGTTCAGGATCTCAAGGCTCTGGAATTTCTGGATGACCCCCAGGGCTGGTGCAGAACACCCAATTTAGTTAATCCAGAACAGAAGCGGGGGGCACCAAGGCCCTGGGAGAGGCCAGCAGTTCTGCCCACCTGGCCCATGGGTCAGCCCTTGGTCCCGTTTGCCTGCCCTGCCCCCTCAGGGGCCCTCCTGCCTCTCTCTCCCTTCTGGAGTGTGGGGGTCGGAGTTGAAGGAACGAACTCCAGGGTATCCAATGACAGAATTCCTTCCCCACAATTTTGATATCTCTTCCTGGGCGCAGAACTCTGTATTCCCGAAGCAGTCTGTTCCGTTATTACAAACTTTTCCTTTAACTGCTCTGAACTCTACGTCTGTGCCCCGTACTTAGGGTCACAGGATCTGATTGCCACTCTCAGCCAGGAGTCCCCTTTGCGTCTGGAAAGTGGACATCTGGCTCGCACATCCCTGCCATCCCCCATGGGGGTGACAGTGCCCCTGGGATTTCTTCTCCACCTACCTCTCTGGCTCCTCCTCCATATCTGGGGTCTCCCTGGTCCTCTGTTGGCCTCCTCTCCTGCAGTCATTCTGTCCTCCAGCCGCCTTGGTCACCTGCCCCATGTCGGCTCCCTTGGCCTGGTCACCGTCAGTCTGCCCCACACTGTGAGCCCCCACCGTTCCAGCCCACTTCTGGTGATGCCTCCCCAGCAGTCTACCCCACTGAGCGCTCAGGTCCGGATCCCCTTCTCAGCATCGCCTCCTGTCTTCACTTCCTGCCCAGCTCAGATTCACTGCCTTGCAGAAACCCTCAGCTCCCAGCCCCTTTTCCTCCATCAGGCTTGTCGGCAAGCCTTCCCGCTCCCCTTACTTTGTGCCGCATCTAGCCGCCGACCTCCAGTGGGCACGTGCTGAAGGCGGGCCCTTTCTTCTCGTCACCCAACTGCTGTCCCCTCGTCTCACCATCCTCACCTGAAACACGCCATCGTTTTCTCACCATAGACCCGATGCTTCCAGATGGACCACTGGCCCCTGGGCAGGGTTTTTCTAGGACATGGTTCTGAGCCCCTGGCTGCCTGTGCTGGGTGTGTGTGTGTCGGGCGGGGGGGGGGGCTCCAAAGTGTTGGTGTCCAGGAAGGACAGGAAGGAGAAGGGTGCTCCTGCCCTCACCCTGGGACCCTGTCTCTGCCTTCCACGTCACCTTGGGATCCTCTGGCACAGGGAACAGGGTGCCGCACCACCCGTACCACACGTACGCCCTCCCCCGCCCTGCGGGACAACACTGCTCCCCTCACCAGGTCTTACCTGCCTACGGCAAAGACAGTCAGCCCGATGGTGAGGTTCTGCTGTATAGCTTCTTGCTGGGCCACGTCTGGGTCGAAAGTGCCATCCCAAATAATGGGGGCCCCCCAGGAGGTACAGGTCAGGACTTCCGGCCGGGCCCTGGCCAGGGCAGGGATGAAAGATAGGTCCATCCATCTACCCACTTGGCAATGCTCACTGCCATCTCCCCGTGCTGGGCCCTAGGGACCCCCAGGTGGGGCGTACCCATCCCTAGCCCAGAACTAACACACAGGGCGGAGAGATGTGTGACCCACTGGGCCGCTGGGTGGACCACCTGGCTCTTCCAGGGTGGGGGCTCTGAGGAGGGCAGGGACGCTGGAGCACATACTCTAGGGAATATAGGCGATCTTGGAGTGGGAGGGACAGTATCTCCTTACCAGAGATGCAGGAGACCTGAGAAGTTGTCCCTCAGCAGGGACATTCTGGACAAAGGGCAGGTGCCCATGGGGATGAAGGTTTCCAGATACCTGTTGGGCAGGGGCAGTAGTGAGGGGCATGCCAGTCTGCTCAGGAGCCCTGTTGCTCTGCTCCTTACAAGGAGGGAGAGCCCACGGACACGTGTGGGCTAGGATTGCCACCACCCTCCATCTCTCCAGGAGGCACTTGGAAAGATTCCCTTTAATCCCGCCCTGGGGGCCCCACCTGGAGTGCTGGGGGAGGGGCTGTACCTGACTGCAGGGGCCCCATACAGGAGCAGCCCTGAGAAGCCAACTGTAAGTAGGATCAGCCGCCAGAAGATTCTCTTCCAGGCCCTGGGAGATGGGGAAGGGCATCAGCAACGTACTCTTTATACCTGTGTTTATATTTATCTACACACAGATATCTGTATGCACATATGAGAATTTATTTGTGCAGTTTAATGTTTCTTTTTTTTTTTTTTTTTTGCAATTGAGCATATTATCTTCACATGGTGCAGGCATTCAGAGACACAGGGTACGTGCAGGGCAGGGTCTTTCTTGTTCCCAGACACCCGGCCCCTGTTGCCAGTTTCCTGCGTGTCCTCGCAGACAGCCCGTGCACCGACAGGCAGTGTGGCAAAGACAGCAGCAGATGCTCTCCCTCACCCTGCCTCTCCCCTTTCTTTTTCTCTTCTTGCCCCGTGGTGGTCTTTCCCTCCCCCACCCCGATGTCTACCACTGTAGACATGCCATTTTGCACCTTGCGTTTTCCACCGACCGTTACGTCTTTGAGGTTATTCCATCTCAGTACTTAAAGCGCATCCTCGCCCTTTCCCCCAGGGATTGGCAGTAGCATGGTTTACCTGGCCAGGTCCCTTCTGAAGAGCATTTAGGGGCGTAGCCTTTGCTCTTCCCAGCAGTGCTGGGTGCACGGCCCAGGCAGGCGTGGGGTCGGTAACATCAGGTGTGGGGTGCTCACTCGGGCAAGGGGCCGGGGCTGACGTGGATGGGGAGTCTGAGGGGTGGCAGGGCAGTCTGTGGCTTGGTGGCTGGAAGGTGACAGCTGTCTGGGACCTAAGAATGAGTTGCTGGGCTGCATGGAGGGCAGCTGTGGTCAGGGGCTGTGTGTCTGTCTGTCACGGCTCTGGTCACTGGGCTGGGTTCCTCCAGCAGAGCTCAGCAGCCCCACTCCTGGCTCGGAGGAGGTGGACTCTGGGACTGGTCCCTGGTTGGTTGGTATCCAGGAAGGGCCCCAAAAGTTTAGTAAGTTCCTTCTGGGGGTCTCATCCAGCTCTCCCCATCCCTGCTGTGCACCCCTGTCTCTGGAGAGGCTGGGCCCGGATGGTGAGAAGCACAGACACTGGGGCCAGGCCCTGGGTTCGAATCCCAGTTCCCCCACTTGTTAGCTGTCTGGGCACGGGCAAGGTTTTGGACGTCTGCCCTTTTGTCTCACCTGTAAAATGCAGGTAACAAGAACACCTACCTCAGAGGGTTGTCATGGTTACTGAGTTATTACATGCTACGTGACTAGAACATGGCCACACACATAGAAGTAGTTCAGTGAACCATTATCATCCCTGAACAAAGAGTTAATGATAATAATATTATTCCCTCCCAGCCCCTCCTGTCCCTCCAGCCCCCACAGGGACCCTCCTGCCCGTCCTTCACCACGCTTCCACTCATCCCCCAAACAGCCCCCCAGAACCTCTCATAAAATGCCGACCTGCCTCAACAGTTTCCACGTCACACGACCAGGCACATCCTCAAAGAAGAAATGCATTTAGTGGTCACACATGGAGACATGTCCACTCTCCCTAGTACTCAGAGACATACAAATTAGAACAAGGTGGCATGTTTTGCCTATAAAATGAGCACATTTTAAAAAGGCACAAAACCGGCCACACCGCAGGAGTGCGGTGAGACAGGTGCACTCACGCCAGCCGGTGGGGTGCAGCGTGCCGCCACCGTGGTTTGGGAAGCTACCCACTGTGGGAGTCGAGGCTTCCAGTCTCTGTGCCCTTTAGTCCAGTGACTTCAGCATCTGGGAATCTGTGCAGAGGGGACCATCTTCAGTGTGGAAGAGGGTCATGCACCCAGGTGTTCACCGGTTTCTGTTCACTCGTGCACTCAGCCTACATTTGTGGGGTACAAGCTCAGACTCGAGCGCTGGGCCAGGTCCAGGTTGCAGAGAGTAGTCAGACATGGGCCTGTCTTCAGGGAGTGGCGTGAGCAGAGTGGGTGGCCGTGAGGGGAGGGAATGGGTCAGTTGTCAGCAGCAGGCAGGTGAATGGAACCCTGCACGGTGAAGGCTGTGGTTGATATAAATGCGAGATGCCGTGAAGGCAAACTGGGGAGTAGCTCCTGTGCCCTGGCAGGTGGGAAGTCAGGGAAGCTTCCCGGAGGAGGTGACCTCTAAGCTAGGACCTGAAGAATTAGAGGGGATCCAAGCAAAGGAGGTAGGAGAGGGGGAAGGGAGGTCCATGGGAAGGAAACAAGAGCGTTCGAAAGTGACCAAACGTGAGACACCACAACCCCCAGCAGACTTCCCTCCGGGAAGGGTGGTGGGGGCCTAATCCTGGCCCGGGGGCCTCACTGCTATAGCCACAGAGGACATCTGGGGGTGTTGGTGCCCCCGATCTCTCCACTTGGATATCTCACAAGCGTCTCAAACTTAGCCAGAGAGGGACTCTCGATTTTCCTCGGAAACCTGCTCCCCACTCAGGGCTCCTCCACCCTGGGAAGTGCTATCATGATGATGTACCCCGTTTCTCAGACTGAAGACCCGGGAGCCTTGATTCTCCCGCCTCTCACACCCCACCAGTGGGCCCTGTGGACTCGCCCACAAACACCCGCCGGCCCGGCCACGTGCCTTCACCTCTCATTGCGCTCCAGGCCACTGCCTGGACACCCTTCGTAGCGCCCCTTCCACCCTCCCTGTTTCTGCTCTTGCTCCCCAACAATCCATTCTCCAGTGACTTCTTACTGCTCTTAGAACGGAGCCTGGGGCCTGGTCTGCAAAGCTCCCTGCGTCTGGCTCCTGCCCTCTCTTACGCTCCCCACTGTGCTGCAGCCCCAGCCTCCTTGCTCACCTTTGCATGGCTTGCACTTGTCATTTGGAACTCAGCTAGGATTCTCTGTGTGCCCCCTCTCTCCCCTTGGCTTCTCTCTACCAGTGACTCCGAAGTCTTTGTGTCTGGTGCCGCCCCTTGCTGCGCACTGGACTGGGGCATCGTGTGTCCTGGAATGCTGTGGGTGTCCCACAGATACCTCCAACTCGGGGCTTCTCAAATTGCATTTTGCATTTCCCCTGATCTCTTCTTCCTTCTGCGTTCTCCATGACTCGTCCCATTACCCAAGTGGGACCCATTCTCCCTTCCCCTATAGCCATTCAGTCCCCAAGCTCCATTGCATTGCCTCCCCCATAGAGCCCTAAGCTCCTTCCTCTCCACCCCACTGGGCTCTTCCTGCCTCATCATTTCTTATCCAGATAGATACCTGCAACTATCTCCTAACTGTCCTCCTGGTCTGCATCCTGTGAAGCATCCTGGACTTGCTTTGACTTTGTGGACTCTCACCTCCACATCCTTGCCCAGATTGCTCCTTTCCTGTCCGCCACCACCAAGCTCCTGACCATTCCCCAGTCCCCAGCTTCCCCCTTCGGACTCCTTCCTCAACCTTCCCGGCTGACACCCGCTCTCCCCGGAGCCCCTCCTGCGCAGACTCTGCTCTGGCACTCGCCAGGCTGGCCTGTGGCTGGCTGCCCCGCGAGGCCACGTTTTCTGTTTCATTAGACTTCGGATTCTCGGTGCCAAATACAGTTGGCAGTATTAATATTTATTTGTTCAGTAAAGTAATGAGGTAATCAGTGGGTTCCTTGTCTTCATTCTCTTTCCTCAACTCTTTCTCCTTTGCGCTTAAAACTCCATTTTCTTTCGGGTCCACTCTGCGCTCTTTGTGAATAATGCCAGAAATTGACCAAGACAGTTGCTCTGCCGCGAGTTTTATGTCTCATGGAAGTCTGACCACGACCCCTTGAAGAAGATGCTGTGGTCCCCTC
>PVJI01010369.1:0-55378 GCA_004026765.1 Micronycteris hirsuta | reverse complement strand
CAAATATCTGTCAAGATACCTTTTCTTAAAGGACCTGCCGTGTGCCCTATATCTGTCTTGTTTTTCAGCAGGAGATAATGATGTATGGTGCATAAATCTTCGCAGAGTGCCAATTAATGCCTGGTCTGCTTCTTTGAAGTGACGTGAGGTTCTGCTTGGACGCCAGGGGAGGGCCTGCTCCTTTGGCCAAGTGAGCTCTGATCAGCTGGGAGATGGAACTGGAGAAATACAGCTTTTTCCGGGTGACTGGTCTGCAAAGTGAACATGCTCTGTCACTAGTAGGAGAAGCTACGCTGGGTTTCAGTTGTAGTCATGGGGAAGGACCCTATTAATCAAGAGCCTAATCAGCTCGCTCTGTGATATGATGGTGAGGGTAACCACATAATTTATTGTCCAATCTAGGACACTTTTGAGACTGAAAAGAGAATTCTATTAATAATTATGTCGAGAGAACAGGTGTAATTTTGGACTGTCCCTGGCAAACCAGGACATATGGTTACCCTAAGGTAATATATTAATGTTATCAATTAATTCTTAGAAGCCCACGGAACAGGATCACTCCCATATTGTGTTCTTTAGAGCAGAGCAAGTCTTACTGGAGTATCACTCTTCTACATGTTTGCTCTGTGTGTTGAACACAGATACAGTACGTTGCAGTCTGATGCTTTCAAAGAACAAAGGTTTGGTTGCTGAATAGGCCTGCATTTTCACCCAGCTCTGTCACTTACTAGATGATCTCATAAGGTAACCAACCGTCTGCATTTTCCTAGGACTACCTCAGTTTTACCACTGAAGGTCTCAAGACCCCAAAAGCCCTTTAGACTCAGGCAAACCCAGACAGTCGGTCACCCTATTCAGTAATTTCACCAAGTAGAGACTGTGGGCACACAGAGCTCTAAGCAGTCAAGGTTGGATTCCAGGCACAGTGTGGGCCACTTGCACAGAACAGTGATGTTAAACTGGTACTGGAAGTGTCCCAGTGATGGGGATCCAGAGGCAGGCGGAGAGGGGCTTCAGTGAGGTGGCTGTGAAAAGGAGAGTGGTCCAGGGGCTTTACTGGTGAAGTAGAGCATTGATGGTGCAGTAGGAAAATGTAGGCAGAGTCAAAGGAAAGAGGAGATTGACCTCAACGATGGTTAAGAAAGAGGGCTGGAATAGCAGCTGGAGTGGAGGGCAGGGAGATGCATAGATAACCATGTAAATTATATGTGAGAATCCTTTCTCCCCACTTGGAGGTCACCCTTGAGACATAAGAGGGGTCCAATAAGCAAGTGGATCAAGAACTAATTGCTACAGTGACTACCCAGCAGCAGCATTTGGGACATGAGTAGTATCTTGTAGAGTGCCTGCACAAGAAAACTGAGTTGGTTCTCATTGCCATCCTGGCCTACCCAATGCAACGTTCTTCCCATCTTTCCTTTATGCACATGCTGATTTTCCCCAAAGAACACATTTGTAGGTGTGATGAAGAAAGAAAGAATGCAGGTATTGAAGTAACAATACCATCAACACTAAAACCCACTATAATGCCAGATAGGTGAAGGAAGTAATAAACCTTGTTTCCTTTCTTTTTTCCCTTCCCTTCCCTTTCCTTTATTTTCCTTTTTATTTTTCTCTCTCTCTTTCTCTCTTATATCCATCCATTCATCTTCTCTTGTGTTACTGTACTACCTAGAGAAAATAAACTTGCTTCTCTGAGAATTTATAAAATTTTGGTGGGGGGGTAGTTAGTTGACTCCTTTATATTTCATTCAACTCTTAGAATTTCTATTTCTCAAACTGTATACTTTTTGAAGGAATTTTCTTTATATGTTTTCTGTGAATTTCAAAAGCACCCTCAATGGGCCATAAGCTAGGGGTGAAGATAAAACTCTAGCTTGGGGGATTGCCAGCAAAACTGCTGCATCCAGGGGCATACCCCCCAAATTGGTCTTGCTCAGGGAGCATCGGCCGGAGTGTTGCAGCCCAGAGGAGCATCCAGAGGACTACTGCCTTCTGGGAAGTACCTACCAGCCCAGGGATACATCAGAAGAACAGGTTTGGCCCACAGGACGGCCAGCAGGACCACTGCAGCCCAGGGGAGAGAGTTCAGGACTGTTCTGACTCAAAGTCAACTGAAGTCAGACCAGACTTAGAAGCTTAGTGTCCTGGCTTTGTTTTCCCTGGTGTCAGGAGAGTCCTCTCCCCTCCTTTTTCTCTCATGTATGTGTTGATTTCCCAAGGGTGGTATTGTTTATAGTGAGAGGAGAAATGAGGACGAGGTAAGCTGGCGAGTTGGGTTTAATGACAAGTTGGGTTTGGATGGTCCAAATGCCTTTCTAGAGTCTGAGGGAGCATATTTCAGAGTTCAGGAGCTTTCTTGCGAAAAGGAACAGCTTCTACCCAGACCCTAATTAGGCTGTACCCTTTTGTTGCATCTCTTTTTGGCATCAAAGGTAGGAATAAAAAGAGGAAAGACCGCTAGAGAAATTTGGTGAATCACAAATCCTGCAACCTCTTTATAGGTCTAAAGTTTTTGCATCTGCAAAACGAAGAGGACACATTTAATCAGTTGTTCTGAACCCTCCATGTTCTCTTTTGTGATAAATTCCTCTGAAAAATCTATGGAAAATTATGGTCACTCACCCCAGAAAGTACACAACTGTGTGTATGTGTAGGTAGTTTTTTAAATGTGATTTTAGGAGATTCATGAATGCTTGGAAATTCTTTCACGGATCTTATGTTTAAAACCCTGGTATGAGGTGATATATAAATTCCTTTTAAGTTTCAGCTTCTCTGATTCTTCTACAGAGAAAGGGTGGGAAGGAAGGATGGAGGGCAGCAGGACTGGTGGGTGGTCTTTGGTGAGGGGTAGACCCACCTGATGATGGAGCCAGTATCTGCAGCCAGAGCCCCTTGTACTTGGCCCTGGCAGCAATGCCACCTCCAAATGAGCAACTGGAATGTAAGAATGCAGATTGATGAGAGCAATAAACCATCTTCAGATTCTCCGGGCATGGGGACGGCAGGTGTGCAGAACAGGCAGTGTTCTCTGCCAGGTTTGGAGGAAGAACACCCTGGAAACTGGGCATGCACCAGTGTTGGCTGCAGCTAAGTCAGTGGGGGGAGACTGCCTGCCTTCAGTCAAAAATATCTGCTGCCTGAATCTGGGGGCCCATGAGGTTCCTTCATGATATGCTCCTAGCAGTTGACATTCTGGGACTCCATGTGACCTTTCTGGGGCAAAGCTACCAGAGATAGGGTGCGGTGAGTAGAAAGATAGCTGGGACATAAACAGGGACATCATTGTCAAGGTTGACAATGGCTAACAGCAGTGAGGTGGACCCCTGGGAAGCAGAAAATTTCCCAGAGGTGCTTCTTCAGGGGTGGCATTTGTCATACCCCTGGGTTGTCCATCTTGCCCCAAAAGTCAAAGAAGGGTGATGGGTCAATTAGGAGGGAGCTTCTGTTTCCCAGCCTGCCAGATTATTGTCAGCTGGGCTGGGAAAACCTCACAAGGCTAGACCCTCAGATTGGTTGTCTGGGGGTGATACTCTGTCTCCTTCCTTTCCTTCCTCTAGAAATGTAGAAAGAGGGTGTGCCACCCTGCGTTCCTGGGCATTGACCACCTCTCTCAGAGCAGGGGTGTGGTGCTCTGCGGAGCAGGTCTGCCATCTCTCTGAGGAGCCAGGACCGGAGTGACTGGCCTGGGGTAGGAGAGAAGTGCAGGGTGCAGCTAATGCTGGGCCAGAGACCAGGGGGTAAAGTGGGGGTCAATGTCAAGCTGTCAAGGGTAGACATTGGCACTGAAGACAGAGATTGAGGGCACTGAAGAGAGAGATTGAGGCAGCATCTGACACAAAGACCTGACACAGTTGCCATGGCAGGACAAGGTCTTGGGAAACCTACTGAACTTCTCTGAGCCTCAGTTTCTTCTTATGCAAGATGAGACTAAGAAACCCTACCTGGAAAAGTAGTCGTCAGAATGGAAAATGAATGAAAATCACTTAACCCATTCATGGGATGGAGAAGCAGCTCTCATTCACACTAGTTCATTATCACCACATGCTGGCTACCAAGGAAAGTTTCTGGGTAGGTGGTTAGGAGAATGAGTAAGATACACTCTCAGCTCTCAGTTTGCTCATAACTTCACAATTACCATATAAGTCAGACTGTGGTGAGAGCTGTAATAAATGAAACTACTGTTGCTGAATTTCTCCTGTGACCTCATGATTGCTCACTCGTGAAAAACCTCTCAAGTGACTGAAACCCTCCCAGAAAAAAGTATTACAGAATCATGCTTCCAATTAATGTCTTCGATCTTGGATTACAAATGTGGGCTAGAATTTCTCAGGGTCACTGCTGACTGTTTCTCAGGTAACGAATTAAGGACTGTGCACAATGACATTCTTTAAGGATGGCTTTAAAATTGTAGGGATATGTGTGTAGGAGAAACTTTTTCTACTGTGGGCCATGGAACCACAACGGGAAAAAATGGAAAGCCACAGAACTAAAGAGCAATTAGATTTGCTTTTCTTTTCTTTTTTTCTCCCAGAGAAATACAAAGCTCCTACTCATTCACTTTCATAATTAGAGGAGGTCCTTAAGTAAGTTTAATGAATGAGAAAACAGCACTCCTTTGTTTACATGTAATCAGTTGTTAATGGAAATAGATACATGAGAGAGAAACCAACTCAGGGAGGGCCAGAGATGGAAAAGTAAAGATCGACAGGGACACACAAGGACTGGGAGATGCAGAGGGAAACACAGACTAGAAGCTAAGATGTCACAGCACAGAGATGGGAGGACAGGAGTGTGTGTGTGTGTGTGTGTGTGTGTGTGATGGAAATGAGGAAAGGAGGGGATATTCTAAGCTGTACCTTCTAAACCAGGCATCAGCAAACTTTTTCTGTAAAGGGCCAGATAGGAAATATTTTAAGCTTTGTGGACCGTAGGGTTTTCGTCGAAACTACTTAACTCTGCTGTTGTAACCATAGATAATATGTAAAAGAATGGACATACTGTGTCCCAGTAAAACTTCATTTAGGAAAGCAAGTGGCAGGCCAAATTTGGCCCAATGGCCATAGTTTGTGACCCCTGCTGTAAATAGTCAATAAACAGCTATGTCTGCCCGGCTGGTGTAGCTCAGTGGATTGAGCGCGGGCTGGGAACCAGAAGGTCCAGGTTCTATTCCCAGTCGGGGCACATGCCTGGGTTGCAGGCCAGGTCCCCGATGAGGGCCATGTGAGAGGCAACCATACATTGCTCTTTCTCCCTCCCTTCTCCTCTCTCTGAAAATAAATAAAATAAAATCTAAAAAAAAAAACCCCCCAAAAAACATCAATGTCTTTTCTGGATCTTTAAGGAGTGGTTCTTCAGGTTCCACCTCTAAATAGCTGTGTAAGCCCTACAGGGGTTATGGCTACTGGGAGTTCCATACCCTTAGGTCATTCACTCCAGGCAACAGAAGCTGGCACCTACCAAAAAGAAGGAGGCGTCAGGAAGGACTGCTTCATCTTGGGTAGGTGGTGGGTGGAGTGGGTGGGGAATGTATACAGGTCACCCAGACCTACCCAGCCAGCAAGGTGCAGGGCTGCAGTCCATGCTCAGAGCTTGCATGGGTTTCCTGGTGAACACCTCCCTCCAGTACAAGGCTTCCATTCCAGCTGCTGGCCCTGCCTTTTGTCCAAACACATAACAATTCTGACCCCTGGCATTTCAGGAGTCTGCTGTTAAAAAATGTGGTACTCTAATCCATCCATTGTTGAAATTCTGGAAAGAGAAATAAATAATTTGAGGCACATGGAGGATTCATCAAGGAAAGCCCTGGGAGAGATGAGACAGAAAGACAGTAGAAGTGGAGAAGGAAAAGAATGCTTTCAAGGAATTATTTATCTCTTTGCTCTTCTTCCCAAGAGGGCCAGGCTGGGGGCAGGAGCCATGGATAGCCTGCTCTGGGAGGCTCTGAGACATACCAGATGTGGGCTGATCTCATGGTTGTTTCTAGATCCAGATGTCTAGGATGTTAAACATTCCTGACGTTTAGATTTATATAATGCTGTTCCCCTGCAGGGGTCAAGGCATTTGGTATGATATATTGGAAAAATGCTGTGTTAATTGTTGGGGGATCTGAGACATCATTCTGGTTCTGCTGGGTATTAGAGGTTGGGCTAGGCCAGTATTTCTGAACGAGCTCTGAGAATCTTGTAAGAAGGGCACTTGCGGAAAGTGCTAAACCAAATTAAACAAGTTTCTTTACTGCAGAACTTCCTATCTTCCTTAATATGTAAATGCGCTTTGTGAATGACCAATGGCATAAGCATAATAGTGTACCTGTGATACTGTCTCCCATCCCATCCTTTGTGTACCTTTCTTCTTCCCAGGTTTCAGTAGCACAATGGTGTCTTATTTCCTCTCATTCTGACCTCTCACCCTCTACCTATGGGGGCGATTAAGGGTCTGAACAAGGTCCTCTGCTTCTGTCTGTATAACCCTGTGTACTCATCATTCCCAGGCCATAAATCATGATTTCTACACAGTTTAGTCCCTATCTCTACTGACTTATTGCTCGGACCTGAATTTCCAGAGAATGTTTCCCTGTGTACATCCTTCTATCCTTTAACAATGAAATGGCTCATCCCGATTCCTCCTCTGCCTCTCTTCTCTCCATCCTCTCTTCGGGCTCAGTCTTGGGCTCTGACTGCTTCACACCACCTGTCTTCCCCTCTCCAGGTGATCCCCTTATTTTTAGACTTTGTAGATTATGACTGCTACACTCATCCTTGTTGAAACCTTCTTTATAACATTTCACCAAAGTAGACAATATCTTGCGTGGTTTGGGTGCCCATGGAACCAAGCGCAGATTTCATGCTTGGCTTTCTCTGGTCCAGGACTGCTGTCACCTGAATATTCCACATGGCCCCAGACTAAGGGGCTCCCTGAACTTTAGAACTTTAAAGCCATTGTAAATCTTTCTACCCTGCGGGGTTTAAATGGAGGTTGCCTCTTCTCTAACCTTCCCCAGCAGGTGAGCACCACTGCACAGCTGGACATGTCTATTGTCACCCATGGTCCTCTCTGTCCCTAACCATTTGACTAGAGTATAAAATTTTGGGGGAAGGACACTCATGTTCCACAGATCTTTCAGGTACCTTGTGGGGTCTAGCAAGGAAAGGAACATCTTGGGTATCCAGTTCATATTTTGAAGTCTACTGATATTCTTAGGTGGCTAGTTATGCCTAAATAACAGCAGAAGCTGCAAAAATTCTCTTTTCTTTTTAAAACTTATTTATTTGTTTTTAAACTTTACTGCTACAGAGTGTCACTTTTATTTATTTAAAAAATTTTTATTGAATTTATTGGGGCGACACTGGTTAATAAAATTATATAGTTTCAAGTGCACAATTCTAATAATATATCATCTGCATATTGTATTGTGTTTACCACCCAAAGTCAAGTTTCCTTTCCCTTCTCCCCTCTTCTACCTCCCCCGCCCTCCTTCCCTCTGGTAATCATCATTGTCTTGTCTGTGTCTAGAGAGTGTCTTTTTTTTTTTTTTGCTTAATCCCTTTACCTTTTCACTCCCCTTTTAACAGCTGTCAGTCTGTTCTCTGTATCTATGAGTCTATTTCTATTTTGTTTGTTAGTTTATTGTGTTCATTATATTCCTCATATAAGTGAAGTCATGATATTTGTCTCTCTCTGTCTGGCTTACTTCACTTAGCATAATACTCTGTACCCATGCTAATAGGTCCACCTGTACTATTACAAAAGGTTAGATTTCCTTTTTTTGTTTGTTTGCTTTTTAATGGCCAGGTAGTATTTCATTGTGTAAATGTTAGCATTTTTATCCACTCATCTATTGGACAGTTGGGCTGCTTCCAAATCCTGGCTATTGTAAATAAGGCTGCAATGAACATATGGATGCATATATTGTTTCAAATCAGTGTTTCAGGTTTCTTTGGTTATATTCTCAGAAGTGGCATCATTGGGTGATAAGGCAGTTCCATTTTTAATTTTTTGAAAAAACTCCATACTGTTTTTCACAGTGGCTGCACCAATCTGCATTCTCACCAACATTGCACGAGGGTCCCCTTTTCTCCTCATCCTCTTCAACCCTTGTTGCTTGTTGATTTATTGATGATAGCCATTCTGACAGGTGTGAGGTGATCTCTCAAGGTTGTTTTAATTTGCATTTCTCTGATGATTAGTGATATTGAGCATTTTCTCATATGTCTATTGGCCATCTGTATGTCCTCTTTGGAGAAATATCTATTCGGGTCCTTTGCCCATTTTTAAGTTGTATTCTTTGTTTTTTAGTGTTGAGATTTATAAGTTCTTTATAAATTTTGGGAGTTAACATTTTATCAGATGTATAATTGGTGAACATGTTCTCCCATTCAGTGGGTTGTCTTTTCATTTTGTTGGTAATTTCCTTTGCTATGAAAAAACAATTTATTTTGATGTAGTACCATTTGTTTAGTTTTTTTCTTTTGTTTCCCTTGCCTGAGGAGACATATCAGAAAAAAATATTGCTATGAGAATTGTCTGAGATTTTACTGCATATGCTTTCTTCTAGGATTTGTATTGTTTTGAGTCTTACATTTAAATCTTTAATCCATTTTGACTTTATTCTTATGTATGCTGTAAGAAGGTGGTCTAATTTCATTTATTTGCACCTATCTGTCCAATTTTCCCAGCACCACTTATTGAATAGGCTATCTTTATCCCATTGTATGTTTTTGCCTCCTTTGTCAAATATTAATTGGCTATAAAGTGTGGGTTTATTTCTGGGCTTACTGTTCTGTTTAGTGATCTATATGTTTGTTATTATGCTAGGACCATGCTGTTTAAATTACAATGGCCTTGTCATATAGTTTGATGTCAGGTGGTGTAATCCCTCCAGCTTTGTTCTTCTTTCTCAAGATTGCTGTGACCTTTCGGGGTCCTTTATAAATTTTGTGGTTCTATATAAAGTTTTGGAATATTTGTTCTAGTTCTGTGAAATGTGCTGTTGGTATCTTGTTAGGAACTGCTTTGAACTTATAGGTTGTTTTGGGTAGTATGGACATATTAATGATATTAATTCTTCCTATCTACGAACACAGTGTATACTTTCACTTATTTGTATTTTCTTCAATGTCTTTCTTCAGTATTTTATAATTTTCTGAGTACAGGTGTTTTACATTCTTGGTTAAATTTATTCCTAGCTATTTTATTTTATTTTTTGATGTAATTGTAAATAAGATTGTTTTCTTAGTTTCCCTTTTGGATAGTTCATTATTAGTGTATAAAAACGCAACTGATTTATGGATATTTATTTTGTATCCTGCTACTTTAATGAATTCATTTATCAATTCTGGTAGTTTTTTTTTTTTGATGGAATCTTTAGGGTTCTCTCTATATATTGTCATGTCATCTGGAAATAATGAAAGTTTTACTCTTTCCTTTCCAATTTGGATGCCTTTTATTTCTTCCTCTTGTGTGATTGCAGTAGCTAGGACTTCCAGTACTGTGTTGGATAAGAGTGATGAAAGCAAATAGCCCTGTCTGGTTCCTAATCTTAAGAGAACACTTTTAAGTTTTTGCCTGTTCAGTATGACATTGGCTGTAGCTGTGTCATATATGGCCTTTATTATGTAAAGGTATATTCCCTCAATTCCCACTTTGCTGAGAATTCTTATCATAAATGGGTACTGGATTTTAGAAAATGTTTTTTTCTGCATCTGTTGATATGATCATGTGATTTTTGTCCTTCATTTTGTTTTATATGGTGTATTGCATTTATTGATTTGCAGATATTGTTCAATGTTGCATCCCTGGAATAAAGCCCACTTGATCATGGTGTATGATCTCATAATGTATTGCTGGATCTGGTTTGCTAATATTTTGTTGAGGATTTTAGCTTTTATGGTCATTAGGGATATTGGCCTATAATTTCTTTGTAGTGTCTTTGTCTGGTTTGGGAATTAGGATAATGCTGGCCTTGTAAAATGAGCTTGGGAGTCTTCCTTATTCTTGAATTTTATGAAATAGTTTGAGAAGGATATGTGTTAATTCTTTGAATGTTTGGTAAAATTCACCTGTGAAGCCATTCAGTCCAGGACTTTTATTTGTTGGGAGTTCTTTGATTACTGCTCAATTTCATTAGCTGTAATCTGTCTATACAGATTTTCTGATTCTGTTTTGGAAGATTATATATTTCTAGGAATTTCTCCATTTTGTCCAGATTGTCCAATTTGTTGGCATTTGGTTGTTTATAGTATTTCCTTACAATCTCTTATATTTCTGTGGAGTTGCTTATTACTCCTCCTTTTTCATTTCTGATTTTATTTATTTGGATCCTCTTTCTTTTTTTCTTGATAAGTCTGGTGCAAGGTTTATCAATCTTGTTCATCATTTCAAAGAACCATGTCTTGGTTTCACTGATCTTTTGTATTATTTTAGACACTATTTTGTTTATTTCTACTCTGATATTTGTTATTCTTTTCTTCTGCTCACTTTGGGCTTTGTATTCTTTTTGTAGTTCCTTTAAGTGTTAGGTTGTTTATTTGAGCTTCTTCTTGTTTCTTGAGGTAGATCTGTAATGCTATGAATTTCCCTCTTAGGACCACTTTTGCTCTGCTCCATAGATTTTGGGATGTTGTGTTCTTATTTTAATTTGTTTCAAGGTATCTTTTCATTTCTTCCTTGTTTTCATTGTTAACCCATTCATTGTTTAGTAACATGTTATGTGGCTTCCATGTCTTTATGTGTTTTTCAGTTTTTTTCTTGTGATTGATTCCTAGTTTCATATTATTGTGGTCAGAAAAGATGCTTGACATGGTTTCAATCTTTTAACACTTATTGAGACTTGACTTGTGCCTTAACATGTGGTCTATCTTTAAAAACGTTCCATGTGTACTTGAAAAGAACATATACTTTGCTACAATGGGATGAAATGTTCCAAAGATATTAATCAAATCCGTCTGATCTAGTGTGTCATTTAAGGCCGCTGTCTCCTTGTTGATTTTCTGTCTGGAAGATCTATCCATTGATGTCAATGTGGTGTTGAAATCCCCTACTATGACCGTGTTACTGTTGATCTCTCACTTTATGTCCATCAAGATTTGCTTTATATATTCAGGTGCTCCTGTGTTGGATCCATACATATTTACAAGGGTTGTATCCTCTTTTTGAATTGATTCCTTTAGGATTATGTAATGTCCTTCTTTTTCTTTTTTTATGGCCTTTGTTTTGAAGTCTATTTTGTCTGATATAAGTATTGTGAACCCAACTTTTGTTTTCATTTTCATTATCCTGAAATATCTTTTTCCATCTCTTTACATTTAGGCTGTGTATATCTTCTTTTCTGAGGTTGATCTCTTGTAGACAGCATATAGAGTCATACCTCAGTACTCGTCAGCTTCAAAACTTGTCAAAACCTGTACTCATCACATTTTGATGAGAAAAAAAAATGTTTCAGCACTCAGTGCTTGCTTGGGACTTGTCGCACTTGCTAGAATATGTATGAGTCATGACACCACCCTGTAAGAGAAAATGCTTCACTACTCGTTGTGGGCTTGGTACTTGTCAGTTTCAGCACTCATCATGAGTTTCAGAATGAATTAACAATGAGTACCAAGGTACCACTGTATATTGATACACGGGTCTTGTTTTTTTTATCCATTTGGCTCCCCTATGTGTTTTGATTGGGGCATTTAAGCCATTTATATTAAGTGATTATTGATGAGTATGTATTCATTGCCATTTTATTCTTTATAACTATGTTCTTTTGTTTCTTTTTTCTTCTCCTTTTTAAAGAAGACCCTTTAACATTTCTTGTAATACTGGTTTGGTGGTAACAAATCCCTTTAGCTTTTTCTTGTCTTGGAAGCTGTTTATTTTTCCTTCAGTTTTAAATGGTAAGCTCTCTGGGTAAAGTAGTCTTGTTTGTAAGTCCTTGTTTTTCATTACTTTGAATATTTCATGCCAGTCCCTTCTGGCCTGAAATGTTTCTGTTGAGAAATCAGGTGACAGTCTAATGGGAGCTTCCTTGTAGGTAACTAACTGTCTTTTTCTTTCCACTTTTAAGATTCTCCTTTGTCTTTAACCTTTGCCATTTTAATTGTGATGTGTCTTGGTGTAGACCTCTTTGGGTTCATCTTGCTTGGGATTCTCTGTACTTCCTGAACTTGTGTGTCTTTTTCTTTCACAAGGTTAGGGAAGTTTTCAGTTATTATTTTTTCAAATAGGTACTTGATTTCTTGCTCTGTCTCTTCTCGTTCTTGTACTCCTATGATGCAAATGGTGTTACACTTCATGTTGTTCTAGAGGTCACTTAAACAATCCTTTTTTAAAATTATATTTTATTTTTACTGCTCTTATTAGGTGTTTTCTGCTACTTTGCCTTCCAAATTACTGAGTCAATCCTCTGCTTCATCTAACCTATTGTTTATTCCTTTTTCTATTCTTATTCCTTAGTCTATTCTTCATTTCAGATTGTATTCTTCATTTCTGACTCGTTCTTTTTATGGTTTCTATATTCTTTTTATGCTTTCTATCTCTTTGTTTAAGTTCTCACCAAGGTCCTTGAGCATCCTTATAACCGTTTTTTTTTTTTTTTTTAACTCTGTATCTCGTAAATGGTTTGCCTCCAGTTCATTTAGTTCTTTTTCTGGGGATTTCTCCTGTTCTTTCATTTGGTCCATGCTTCTTTTTCTCTCCATTTTGGCTGCCTCTTTGTGTTTGTTTCTGTGTATTAGGTAGATCTGCTATGACTTCCAGTCTTGGTAGAGTGGCCTTATGTAGTAGGTGTCCTGTGGCCTTATGTAGTAGGTGTCCTGTGGGATCCAGTGGTGCCATCTCCTTGATACCTGAACTAGGTGCTCCAGGAATGTCCCTTGTGTGAGTTATGTGGACTCTCCTATTATATTTGAGTCATGATTGCTATTGGCCTATTTGTGTATAGGGTCAACCCTCAGAATGGCTGACTGTGAGGATTGACCTGTACTACAGAGGGGGTGTATAAACTGCTGTGCAGATGCTGACCACAAGAAGTTGAATTTGCCTCAGAACAGTCTGGCATCTACTGACATCTGCCTTTGGATATGTTATTTGTGGAACTAATTGGATCCTGAAGCTGGCCACTGGGTGTATTGGTTCTAGGGCCTCTTGAGAGGGACTCTGGTGCAGACCAATGTTAGATGCTGCCTGTGACTGGCTTTGGGCAACCAGTTTGGATCTACAAAGTGATCTAGTGTTTGTGGCCACCACTGCTGGGCCTGGGTGTGCCTGGGAAGGACCAGGCTGCACATCAAGGCTGGCTTTTATCAGCACTGGGCCTGGGATCAGGTCAGCAAAAAGACCAAGATGCCCTAAGATCTGCCTCTGCCTGCCTCCACTTGCCAGCCGCCTGTTGGGCTTAGTCACTGAAAGAGTCTCTCGTGGTACCTGAGTTGCATGATGTACATTCCCAGTGGGTCATTACGTAGGGGTGAATGGTGTTCACTAGATTGATACAGGTTCCAACCCAGTGCCAGTGCTAGGTCTGAGGCCACTTTGCAAACGCTCCCTGGAATACCAAGTCTTGCTGCCTCCTTCCATATTCCTGCAGACCTTTGTGTTGGGGAGGGGTCTCAGAGAGTCATCAAAGTAAGGCCAGTTGATTTGATAGGGCCCAAATATACTGAGATTTGGCTGCAGTAGGGAAGACTCTTCCATCAGGCATGCAAGTGAAAAATGCCTCCTCCTCCTCCATCCTAGTGCCACACAATGCAGTCTGTTCAAGATTCTGCTGGGAAGCCAAGCTCAGCTGGGTAAGACACTTGTTGGGAGGGTGGAGCTAGTGGATCTTCCATGAAGGGGAGGTGAAGGTCAGGCTTGTGGGAAGGTTGGAGAAATGGCCCCTGCTCCAGAGCCACACAATTCAGTCTGTCCTGGATTTCTCCCAGACCTTGGCAGGGCAAGGCCACCAGGAGATGGGAGGTTGGGGCTGCCAGGTGCCTGGAGGTCTGGGCTAGTGGGTCTCCTGTGAGGAGAAGGCACCAATTAAGTTCATGGGAAAGTGGGGGGAATAGCCCCCACCCTCAAAGCCATACCACTCAATAACTGACAGCTTTTGAGTCTTCCCAGACCTCTATACTCCTGCTCAAGGAGATGCCTTCTCAGCAAGTTTTGAGTTTTGTAGGATAGGGTAACAGGGTCTCCACAGGGTGGGGTATTGCAGTTTCCCAGGCTGATGCTGTAAGGAGGGAGTGTTTCATCCAAGAAAGATGGTATCTGTGGTATGGAAAAGTAAAATCAGCACAGGGGTCCTGGTGGCTGTCCCTTCAGCTTCTTCCCCAGAGCCACAAACCCCAGGGTCTCCTCACTTGACTCTAGTCCACTCCATCGTCCCTCCACTGGAGCCCAGGGTGAGTGGCTGTGAATGAGATTTTATGTGTTGGCCCTTTCAGAGGATGCCTGTGTCTCTAGCAGACTCCCATCTCTCCCTGGCAGATAGAATCCTCACTGATTTTCACAGCCAGGTGTTATGTTTGGCGCCTCTTCCCAGCTTTGGTGTTCTTGGCTGGGGATCCTGGCATGAGCTTGAGACCACAGCTTCTCAGGGGAAACCTTTGCAGCTTAGATATCCCTACAGAATCTTAGTTGTTACCCGTGGGAGCTGGGCCAGCTCTTTTTGCATCTTCACCCTTCCTACCAGCCTCTAGATGGCTTCTTCTGTAGATCCTTGGTTATAAGACTTCTGTTCAGCTAGTCTCAGTTGGTTATTCCAGTTCATTGTTCTATAGTTTGGTTGTAATTCCAGTTTGGTTCTGTGAGGAGGTGAGTGTAACATTCACCTACTTCACTGCCATCTTGGATTCCTCCAGGAGTTGCAAAATTTACAGTAGACATCACTGATAACATTCTTGGCACAGGAAATAGGTGGGCCAAGTTACGGACCTCTCCTCCTAGAGAAGGTACTGTATTTCTCAGAGTTCTCTCTAGAGAAATAGTATGTAAAGTATATACAGACTTGTGCCTCATAATAACATATCAGTCAATGACAGACCACATATATGATGGTAGTCCCATAAGATTATAACGGAGCTGAAAAATTCCTATTGCCTAGTGACATAGTAGCCATAGCCTAGCATAATTGGAGAGAAGCCAGTGGTTCTTGAATCAGAAGGCCCAACTCTCCTCCTAGGGCCTCTGACAGCTTCCACAGCTTCCAGGGAACCTGGTCATGGTAGTACAATGTGTTTTGTGGTGATGCTGGTTTATAAACAAATCCACTGCATTGCCAGTTGTTTAAAAGTACTGCACTTACTATTGTGGCATGGTTGCTTACAGTATTCAAAACAGTAACATGCTGCACAGATTTGTAGCCTAGGAGCAGTAGGCTATAAACCACAGAGCAGGGTGTCAAACTCATTTTCACTGGGGGCCACATCAGCCTCCTGGTTGCCTTCAAAGGACCAAAATAATCTTGGGACTGTATAAATGTAATTACTTCTTAACTGTTAAGGAATTGAAATTACATTTGGCCCTTTGAAGGCAACCAGGAGGCTGATGTGGCCCCCAGTGAAAATGAGTTTGACACCCTGCCATATAGCCTAGGGGTGTAGTAGGCTATTCCATCTAGCATTGTGTAAGTACACTCTGGTGTTCACACAAGGAAGAAATCTAAGAACACATTTCTCAAAATGTATTCCCGTCATTAAGTGGCAGCTAATGAGAGAGACAGTGAGTTTAACTGTGGGGGTTGGCAAGTCTGAAATATGTATGACAGGCATGCAGGTTAAGAAAGAACTGGTGCTATAGCCTTGAATTTGAATTCTGCAGGGCAGTAGGCTGGAAACTCAGGCAGGGTTCCTGTGTTGCAGTCTTGAGAAAAATGCCCTCTTTTTAAGAAAAATCTCAGTCTTTACTCTTAAAGCCTTTAAATGATCAGCTGAGGACTTCCACCCATATTATGAAAGGTAATCTGCTTTATTCACAGGCTACTGATTTAAATGTTAATAACATCTAAGAAAATATCTTCCCAGCAGCACTTAGACTGGTATTTAACTAAATGACTGGGGCTATAACCTAGCTGAGCTGATGCATACAGTTAACCATTGCAGGCACTTTGGGGAGTCCACCTGCTACTTGAAGTCATGTTGTACAGCTTCCTTTTGTCTTGGACAGAACTTGAGAACACCTGATGAGAGGGAGCAGACTGGGGTTCTAGGCCTGGAGCTTGTCACCCTGAGAAGCAGGGCACTGGCCTGGACTTACTCTTAATGAACGGTGGGGCCCTATTTCTTTGTCCATAAAAGATGATAACTAAGTTCCCTTTAGCTTTAACATTCCACCGTGAGCATCAAGTAGTCCTTGCATCTATAAAATGGGACCAGAAATAACTAACACCTAGCAAAACTTTAGCGTGTGCCAAGCTCTGTTGAACATGCTTTATGTGAAATAACTAATTTAATCCTCTCAACACTCCTATTAGATCTCCAAAATATATAAAGAACTCATATGACTCAACACAAGGAAGGCAAACAATCCAATTAAAAAATTGGCAAAGGACCTGAACAAACACTTCTCCAAGGAGGACATACAGATGGTCCATAGACATATGAAAGGATGCTCAGCATCACTAGCCATCAGAGAGATGCAAATTAAAACCACAATGAGATATCACCTCACTCTGGTCAGAATGGACATCATTAATAAATCTACAAACAACCAAGTGCAGGCAAGGATGTGGAGAAAAGGGGACCCTAGTGCACTATTGGTGGGAATGCAGACTGGTGCAGCTACTGTGGAAAACAATATGGAATTTCCTCAAAAAAAAAAAGAACTGCTTTTTTTTTTTAAGATTTTATTCATTTATTTTTACACAGAAGGGAAGGGAGGGAGAAAGAGAGGGAGAGAAACATCAATGTGTGGTTGCCTCTCACGTGGCCCCCACTGGGGACCTGGCCTGCAACCCAGGCATGTACCCTGACTGGGAATCGAACTGGCGACCCTTTGATTCGCAGCCTGTGCTCAATCCACTGAGCCAAAACAGCCAGGGTGGAACTGCCTTTTTACCCAGCCATTCCACTGCTGGGAATATACCCTAAGAATCCCGAATCACCAATTCAAAAGAATTTATGCACCCCTATGTTCATAGCATCTCTATTTACAATAGCCAAGTGCTGGAAATAGCCTAAGTGCCCATCAGTAGATGAATGGATCAAAAAGTTATGGTACATTTACATAGTGAGATATTATGCAGCAGAAAGAAAAAAGGAACTCCTACCTTTTGTGACAGCATGAATGGAATAGGAGAATATGCTAAGTGAAATAAGTCAGCTGGTGAAAGAATATACCATATGATCGCACCTATAAGAGGAATCTAATGAACAAAGTAAACTAATGAACAAAATAGAACCATGAGCATGGAAACATGGAACAGACTGACAGTGACCGGAGGGGAGGGGAGAGGGTGCTAATGGTGGAAAGAAAGGAAAACAGCTAGTTAAAGACCATGTGTGAATTACCCATGGACATGGACAACGGTGTGGGGACTGACTGTGTGAGCGGGGGGTGGGATAGGCAGAGGAGGGCAAAGTGGGAAAATTGGGACAACTGTAATCGAATAATAATAAAAAAATCTTTAAAAAAGATAGCAGCTGTTTCTGATCCCATTTTACAGATGAGGAAACTGAGGCATAGAGAGACTAAGTAAGTTTTCCCAAGGTTTCACCGCTGGTCAATGACAGAACCAGACTTTGAATCCATACAATCTGGATCTAGAGCCTGAGCTTTAACCCCCACATGACGCTATTCCTTTAGATCACCTCAAGGACTGTGGTAAGGAATGGGTGGGATGATGGATTTGCAAACACTCTGTGTACACTAAAAACCTGTAATAGCCTTAAGGTATCAGTTTGTCCCTTGGGTACTTCCATGAGCAATCCCTCTGGGATGGAGTAACTGAATTTTATCTGGCAGCTCCTAATAAATTGTTAAGTACACAGCCAACATTGGTGATGTACAATCAACAGTGGGCAGTAGAATGAATTAAGGATGTGCAAACAAACTACCGAATGATGAGATCTCAGTTTTGAGTCCATTCCCTCGTGAGTCAACCCTGTTTATGCTCCTTTATCAATTTCTGGGGGAAAAAAAAGTACTACCTGTGTTTTCTTTCTTCCTTTTTTTTTCATGCATAAACATTTGAGGTGGTTCAGGCAGCAGATCTCCCTGGCAACAGGAGGCCTAAGTGCTATTTGAGCTGCTGGACGTGAGGATGTTTCTGTACAGTTGCCCCTGCAACAAGAGAGGAGATAAAAGATCTACCGTCATTGAGAAGGCCTCCCGCAATGGCTCTTAGACTCCAAGACGGCCAAGAGGACCCCATTTCTGGACCCCATTTCAGCTACGGGCTAAATTCTGGCAAATGAGTGCTTCGGGTGCAGGTGTTCGAGGCAGCCAAGGGGAGATCAAGGGGAATTTGAAGACCTCTATTTAATAATTCTCTCTGCTTTGGTTTTTCTGTTGGCTCTTTACTATCTATCATTCACATCTTCGAAGGTGATCCTGGCCTGCAGCCCAGCCCCCAGGGCACTCTCTAGGGAAAGGCTAGGTTCCTAGAGACACCGGCTACAGTCATGATATTTCAGCTCAGTCAGAATCTTCACTATCTCTGATTATTTTTCACAGAACAAGAAAAGCCTTTATATGCTGATATGGCTTGGTGGGGAACAGAATGTCCAGGATGCAGTCTGTGTTGCTTTGTAGCCAGGGTAGACCTATATGCCAAGATGTATAGGTCCAAGCTTCCAGAATGTGGAGTTTATATCATAGCCTTGGTTTCCTTATTCCCCACTCCTTACTCTTAGTAGGTAACTGCACTAGAAGCCTACCTATGCCTCGATTGGTGTATACTGTTACTTTCCTTATTTCTCATTTTCCTTGGTACCCTTGACTACTTATTTGGTGGCAGGCAGACACTGCTGGTCAACATACATGCTCAATATCTGTGGTGGCAGATGCTCAACATTCATGCTCCTCTTTTCCCTTACTGACAGATTCCCAATTAGTGCAGAGCAGCAATGTGTCTAATAGACATATCCCTTCATGTTAGAAGTGGCCATGGGACCCAGTTCGAGTTAATGGGATGTAAGCAGAGTCTATTGGCTGGGACTTGCAGGAAAGCTATTTTATTCCTGGTCAATGGGGCAAACAATTCACCTTTTCCCTTTGCCCTTCCTCCTCCTTCTGCCTGGCACACAGAGGCTGAGCTGCTTCTGTGGCTACGAGGATGACAACCATAAGCTTAAACTGGAAGAATAGCGGGCTGGAAGGAGCCCGAGTCCTTGAAAGCTTCCTCAAGCACTCACAGTAGCATTGGATTGCCTACCTTCAGATTCCCTGGTACAGGAGAGGAGGGTTTCCACTGCACACAACGGAGTGTAATCCAGACTGATACAACCTCCTAAGGAGAGTTTAAGAAAAACTTTCATCTTTCTTGTTCATAATGATGAATTTCTTGCCTGTCTGTTCTTGGCTGGCTCTTTTTCTTCCTGTTGCACTGTCTTTCCGCCAGCACTGACCAGACCAAGTTATGACATTTCTGATGCCCCCACAGGCAGACTGCCTTCTATGACCATAGTTACTTTTCTGGGTTTATATGTCTTGCCCTAATCTGGGAGGTGATTTCTGATGGCCCAAGTATGTACAGGATGATTACATTCTGTGAAGAGAAATAACATCTTTGTCACATGAACGCCTGGAACCTCTACACAGTTTGACTGTCTTGCTTTGCCCAATAATGGAAAAGCAAAGAAAGGATATTTTATTCATTAGCTAAACTTTGAATTTTAAAGGCATACCTTCTATGTCATTCTCCAGTGGTTTGCATTCCAGGTTTAGCCATAAGGCTCTGGTTGCTCTAGGACAGAAATGGGCAATACCTTGTTCTTTTGACACCATTCTGCATTCTATCCCATTGGTGAAAATCATGGCTTGTTTATACTATTTTGTTTGTTTGTTTGTCTTGAGCTCAAAGCATTTCAGAATCTTCCTAGAAACCTTGCTCAAGGAAGCCATTCCTGTATCTGTGAGTCAATATGCAAAACAAACACTTGAATGCAATTCCTGTGCTTCTTCTAAAGGGTCTCAGGGCTCCTTTAGGTCTGGAATGCGAGGATGCTAAGCCTTTGGGGCACCCACAGCACTTCTCTTTGGATAAGAAGACCAAGGCAAAGTTGCTTAGGCAGACCAAAGGAAATGAGGGGATAATGACATGCTCTTTTCTAACTACCCCTTTTAATCTTTACATCTAATCCTCCTAAACCCCCAAATGACAGCATCTGTGTCTATCGTCCTGAGCTGAGGTAGGGAGATGAGTGGGACTGGAGTGGAGGGGAGCTCATCAGATAGCACAGTTTGAAGATCAGCAAACGGGAAGTGTGACAATCAACTTCTTGGAAGGGGACAGCAGAACTGTAATTAAATTTTCTGATCTTGTTAGTCAATTTTTTCAGTCACTGCCCCTGAACCAGAGAACGGGGAGGGAGGAAGGACACTGTTGCATCAGTGGCGGCAGGGAGGGAAATGAGCTTTTCACGGATTATTGGGTTAGTTCCACTTCTCCCATTTTTTAATTTATTTGTCTGCATGTTCTCCAGAGCTGAAAAGGCTCCAAATCCTTTTCCATTTTCTTTTAATTAGATCTGATTTTGGAGTCTGAAAACTTGGGAGGGGCTCAGGTTATAATAGCAGGATAAAAATAGTTGGAAAGTCCTCTTCTCTCATCTCTTTGAATTCTGTTCAGAATTCAAGATTCTTAGTAATGAATTTCTTTTTTCTTTGTATTTCTTTTTTTTCTTTAACAGTTATAGTATTGTTTGCGTTGTTTATCACCTTATCCCATTTTGCTGCCTTATGATTAACATTCACAAACATTCTTCATGAATTTTAAAAGAAGAATGTGCATTTATTTCCACAGTCCTTTCCTTTATATTCCTCTATGTATAAAAGAACACAGAATGGAAAAGTTGGTTGTGATCACTCCGGGTATTTAGGGGGAGTAATACTGATTCTACATTTTCTCTTCTTTGAAATACAAAGAAAGAAAAAAAATTGTCCTGAAAAAGGAACCAAATGATACCATTGTGAATAACTTGGTTTATCACTTAAAATCACTAGTGGCTACATCCTTGGGGTAAGGGCATCTGCGGCCTCAGGTGAGCAAGCTGAAACAGAGTACTCAGTGGCTTGTGGGGCAACAAAAGCCATTCCATTGCTGCAGCCTGAATGTGCTGTATGGCAGCAGATAGTCTTCCAGGTGCACTGGTGCCAAGACAGAATGCATGTCTGCTACCCACAGAGGCCTCCCGTGGGCCCTCTGCACTGCAGAGCATTTGTTTACAATTCGCCCAGGGCGAGAGGCCCTCTCTGAGGTTTTATGCTTGACGGTTACAGGGCATTCTTGGAATGGTCTGACTTAACATCTAGGCCATAGAATATTGGGAAGCCAGATTTGGGAACCGCAAGTTGATGGGTAGCCATCCTCCACAGAAGCTGAAATTGAGGTTTCGAAGATAACTCCATGATGACTGAGTGAGTGAGGAAAGGCACAAGTGTTTAGTGATTGTGGACCAAGAAAAGTGATTCAAATCTAAGCCCAACTGGAAAGCCACAAAGGCAGAAGCTGAATTGTAGGTTTTGTTTTGAAGTCAAGCTGCTTTGTACATGGACAATGCAAAGGAGCCTGCTCCTGGATTAGTAGAGCAGAGGTTTTTAAATTTTCTATTTTATAGATATTTCATGAGTTCCTGAGAATGCCAGAGAGCCCAGCTGGTATTCTTTGTTGCCTGTTATGAATATGGTAGCATGTCACACATGAGGGCAGCATATAATTTAGCTCTGAATTCACTGACCCAGCACTGAGCCTGGCATATGCTGAAGAAAGAGATTTTCCTAGGAAGTCTGGGGGAATCACAGATGGCCTGTGGAAGATAGGCCTTTGACTTGGACCTTGAGGGGTGAACAAAGTTGAAACTTGAGGAAGTACGGAAGGAGGAAGGGCATTTCTGCAGAAGGAACTCTATAAGTAATGGCATGGAAGGAGAACATATGATAGGCACACAAGGAAAAGAAAGAAAGTTAGCTTGGGAATAATAGTACATGATGGGGTATAGTTGGGGAAAGGACTGGTAAGGTATGCCAGAGATGAATCACAGCAAGCCCCAAATGTGTGACTTACATTTATACTTTATGGAGTAGGAAATGGGGACATGGAAGACTGGTGAGCAGGGAGGGATGGGAACAGCGCTTAAGGAAGAATAAACTTTCTGAACCTCAGCTTCTTTGTAAAATGAAGGTGCTACCCCAATTGTTCTCTCAGATTTTTTCTCTAAGCTTCACCTCAGCTACTATAGAAAGAGGAAAGAAATGACTGACAAATTCTGATTATCCCTGTTCTAGACAACTCTCTCTTTCCACCTTTTCTCAGAATAATGAAGGGTAAGGAAGGGGGGAGACAGAGAGAGAGAGACATTACAAAACAAAGGGTTTTTAGAATTCTTAGACTCACAGGTAAAGGACAAAAAAGTCTTTAAAATTCCATGAAAAATAAGTCCTTAGTAATCCATAATTATCGTTGTTACCACTTTCGTGGACGGAAGCGACACCACTGAAGCACTCCTTTCGGAAGAAAGCAAAGTGAACCCTGGTATTTCGAAGTGAACTTTTGCAGAGCTGTCGGAGTTAGATAACAGTTGGCAAACAGATCTGCTGAAACTCGTATTCACAGAAGCACCTGATGGAGTCTGGCTAAGATGCACATAAAAATAACATATTAAAGCGCACACTGAGCATAGAATTCCTCGCTGCTCTTTACCTGACTATGGCTGCCTCAGCCCCAGCCCGCTCTCTCTCCATCTGCCCTCTCTTTCCTGAGAGAGAAAAAATGACAGAAAAACCTCTTCAACTCCCCATGAATCACAGAATCATAGCTTTTTATGGCTAAGAGGAAACTTAGAGAGAGCCTTCAGCTATTTTACAGGTAACAAAATATTCTACAAATTCAAGCTACACTAGGAAAACTGGGACAGCGAAACCCATATATATGGGTTATGTAATCAATGTCTGTGGCAGGAATAAAGTTCAGATATTAATAAAGATGGATAAACCTTCCCCAAAGTGTTTTTCCATGAGACACTGACCCTAACTCGCCATACCCTCCAAGGTCCAAAATGGGCTTCAGGACTCAAAAGCCAAGTGGATCTGAGACTCTGGCATGGGATGAGGTGGGAAAAATCTGGAGGGGGATGTCACATGGTTTCTCAGGCCTGGACAACCGTGAGGTCAATGAACTTGAATGAGGACATCCCTTCTCCTATCACAGAGCCTTCTTACAGGGTCTAGGTAGGCTGCCTCATTGGCCTTGACCCACATTGTGCTGCCAACCGACAGACCCTGTCTGCCCTTTATGAACAAAGATGGCCAGAATTTCCTGCCAGATCAGACTTGGCAATGGAGAGGAGGCTAAGCAGAGCCCCGGCCCCCTGCTGGTGGCTGTGGTCCTTCACACTAGCCCCCAAACAGTAGAGATAAACTCACTGAAGCCAATATGTGGTATTGCTTCTTGTGGGTATCAGTCATTTATTATGGACATAAAGCTGAATGAAAACACAAGTAAAGATAACAATGATTTTTGAACAAATATTAAACATGTAATTTCTGACTTGAGATTGATTTATTACAAAGGCAGGGCTCAAACACCCCAGAACTAATAAAGACATATCAGGCTTCATTAGAACAGATATTAGAATGAAAGTGCAGCTTCAACACACTTTTATAAAGTGAGATATAGTATGAGCAGTTCTTTCATTAGGGATGAAGAAATCAAATTTTAAAGCCAATGTCGACTTCGAAACTTTCCTACTGATCATCAATTCAGCACTCATTTCCAATATTAATAACTCAGCTAAGAATCTGGCAGAAGGCTTCTCTCTGCTGAGTTAATAAGTTTTTCTGTGAGCCTTCATTGATTGATTACATCATAGTCAGTGTGACCACATAAGAAGTTGTCCTGGATATAGAATTCTCTGAAGCAATAGTTAAAGAACAAGAAATTACTAGGACAAACAAGTTCTATTTTAGAATTGTTTATGAAAGTTCTAAGAAAAACAAAATCAAAATACATATAAGAGAAATGGGATTGTTGTCAATGTTTAACAAAAATTGAAGATTTTTTTGTTTAACAAAAATTGAAGATGCATTTTGGGGAAAATATTAAAAATTTCAATAGAATATTCTTATGTAGCAAGGGAAATAAGTATATAAATATAAACAGCAAAGGCGAAGGTAAGGTAGATCAACTTTGTTGTCTACTCACACTTATGGGTTTAGGAGTCAGATGCTCAAAATGACTCCAGGGTTGAGGGAGATGATGTCCAGCTGGGATGTCCCCTGGAGGGCACCTGTATTTGTTTTTAGAAAGCCAATGAAGGCAACAGACTCTTGGAATATCTTTGTTGGGAGAAATCTTAGCATTATTCCCTCTCCTCACTTCCCCATATAATGCTTTAAACAGATCAGCTATATAATTTACAAGGCTCCCAGGATGAAAATGCAGGGCAGGACCCCTATTCAAAAATTATTAAGAATTTCAAAAAGGCAACATGGAGCATTAAACTAAGTGTGAGAGCCTTCTGAGCATGGGACCCTGTGCGCTGCGTAGGTCATGCGCTCAAGGAGACAGCCCTAACTATGCATGGGGAAGCAGGAACCACAGTGGCTCCAGGTTATCTTCCAATAGACCTGTTTACTCTTCTCATTGGTTACTGTTAGCCCTTAGGCACCAAAAAGGCTGGGCACAGGGGAAGGGAAGGGACAGCACCTGCAGAAATCATGCCATACCCTGATTTGGTCATAGGATCAGTCATTTTCTTCCTTCTCGATTATCTTTCAATCAACTACACATTCAGGAGTCTCCTGTGACCCTGGGATCCTTTATTTACTCATGTGATCTCAGACAGTGAAGAAATACAGTGACACACACTGTGCCAGGGGCCAAAGACACAGAAATGAATAAGACAAGGTACTCATCCTTGAGAAGCTCCATCTGGTGTTGAGAGAACTTGGCTTTCATCTGAGAGCTGGCAGAGTTGCATTCCTTGTAAGCACGTGAGGGAAAATGAATTGTCATTTTCAGATAGAATAAAATATTAGCTGAGTGCATTAGTTTTTCATTTTTCTGGGAGGAAAGGCATGGAAAGGCATTAATACTTTAGTAAATGACCTGTCCTTTTTTATCAGTGGTTTTGGATGGAAAGGGAAAGGTGAGTTGATCTTCACAGGTCAAGACTATAAGACCTTCAGAGGGAAGTGGAATCTGCTAAGTAATGGGCTCGGCAACTTCCAGAACTTACTGGGGTAGTTACCCGGACTCCTAGCAGTTGTACATGATACCATTTGTGATATAATACAAAGTGGCCTTCACCTTGGGCAGTTTTCCTCACAAGGTGGGTAGGAGTATGAGGAGGGTATTTTTAGGTACACAGGCCTGCGTAGAGGAATGATCCAGTAAACCTGATTTTATCACAAGGTATGTCACATTAGATAAGTCCAAGAAGGGAAAATGAATCTATTGAATTCCTTTAATCACTGCCTCAATTCATTTTATCTCAAGAAAGCTTTCCTGAAGGGGGGGATGTATCTTCAAGTCCATGAGGAATGAAGCTCATGGTTGCTGGCTTCAGAACAGTGTGTTTTTGCTTTGTATTTAATTGTGACAGACTTTTTCTTTCCCCTTCTGTGAATCTTAACTAGAATACAACAGATTTCTTTTGGGTACGGTTGAAAACATTCTGATTTTCATCTTTTCTGTAAATATTTTGAAGGTGGGTAAAGACCATCTTTCAATGCTGCTCCTAGAAATATTTTTTTCTCACACTGTGTTTACAACATATTAAACTAAATAAACATTCTGAAGACAAAGATGTTGGTTTTTCTATCTGAATAATGTCAAATAATCGGTCAGGGTGTAGGTTGGGAAATAGCATGTGCGGCTGGTGTGCTGCATGACCTGGACTCAGTGGGGGTTCTAGCAGCAAACTCATTCCTCCACTCCCTGCCCATTTCAGTGTGGCACACGGAATTTGTTCTTCCCTGATTTTAGATGGAAGGCTGGGCAAATGCATGATCTTTTTTTTTAGGTCACTCTCCAGTGGCAAAATGTCTTCTGACCAGTTCCAGTCTCAAGAAAGTTCTTATTTCAATAATTAAAACATCCAGCTCAGCGCCATAATCATATGACTGCACACTCTTACCAAATTTAAAGCATTTCCCTCTGTGAGCTTTCCCAGGCTGCTTTGGGCTGGGGAGTGTGGTATGGGGGAGGGGATGCCAACTGCTTCTCTCTTTAAATTATTGGATTGTTATTATGATTAGTTGAGTTGGTTATTGATCACAATTCTGTACTCCCGCCCTCTGCCACGTGCTTTTCCATGCATTAGAATGGGCAGAGTCTACTTCACCACCCCATGATTTTGGACCTAGCCAATGGAAGGACAGTTGTGACGCAGAGCTTGACAAGTGCCTGGGTGGTTTGTCTCCGTCTATTGGACTCCTGTGACCCCAGGGAAAAGGCTGTGCCTCAGGTAGCTCAGCCAGAATGCAGGCAGACCCCATTTAATGGCAGCTCAGTGTGTCCTACGAAAACAGTGGAGCCATTCTTTGGAATATGAGGATAACTGGAATTAAATGCTTTTCTTTTCCATCTTTGGGACCTCAGGAGGAATTGAGACAAAAATAGTTCTATTTTTATATTCTGAGACATAGTAAATATACGTTTCTACTGTGAAGTTGAGAAAAAGCATAGACCCACACTGCATTACAATGTATGTGAAGCACTTTGCACAAAGCCTGGCACGTGGTAAGTACTCAATAAATAGAAACTCATTGTGGTTGTTAATATTATTAGTCAACCTTTTTTTCCTGTAGGAACTGAAGTACCCAAGGACTTTAAAATTACTGTTTATGAGTAAAGAGAATGCCCAGGAGTTTCCTAGCTTTGGAAATTATTCTGGGCAACTCAAATGCCACTGACTGCATTTTCCACTGAATATTAATCCAGGTTCAGGACTGCAGAGATGAAAGGTATACACAGCCTACCTGTGGTCAATGCTACTGTAAGGGTTTATTTATTTTATCTGTTTGCTCTTTGTTTATTCTCAGAAAATTCATTAAGTGCCTAAGCTGGATATCTTCCATTTGCCCCTTCAAATCCACCCTTCATCCTTTTCAAACTCGCTTTGGCCCAGGGAGACTGACCTGTACGGGTTGCATCAACTGTGCTCCCTTGTCATTTGGCTGTCAGTTGGGTTCAGCCAGCAGGGAATCACAAGTGGGGGATCAAAGGCAGCAGGAGAGATGGGTCTGGGCGTTTATTTCCCTTCCTTCCTCCTTACTGAACTTGACTTCACTTTATCACTCTACTAAACACTCCGGCTCCTGCCACACAGTTCTTGTCATAGAGCTTTTCTCCCCACGTTCCCGTAATCCCCCTGCTGTTGCTAGTCACTGACTACTGCATGGTCTCTTACGATTCCTCTCAACCAGCACATCTCAATTTTGGTTGCACATTAGAATCCTCTGGGGAGTTTAAAAAAAATTCCAACCTAATGTCCACGCTGTGCTCAGGACTAGTGTTGTCTGTTGGAAATGTAGTTTGAACCACATATATAATCTCAGATTTTCCTAGTAGCCACATAATTACAATAAAAAGAAACAGATGAAATTAATTTCTACAATATATTTTATATAACCCAGTATGGCCCAAAATATTACCATTTCAATAAAAAATCATTCTAAAATGTATTAAAAGATACTTTGTATTTTTGGTATTAATCTTTCAAAATTTGGTACATATCTTACACTTAAAACACATCACAATTTGCATCAGCCACACTGCAAATGTTCACTAGCCACATGTGGCTAGCTTATGGGATAGTGCAGCTTTAGACTAATTGGATCAGATTCTCCGGGGATGAGACCTAGGAAGTGTTTTTTAAGCCTTTCTAGGGCACTTAATGTGTAACAAGGTTGAAAGCCACCGTCTTTTTAAAAAAAATTAAAAAATATGTTTACTGATTTTAGAGAGAGAAGAAGGAAAAGAGAGAAACATCCATGTGAGAGAGAAACATTGATTGGTTGACTTCCATACATTCCCTGACTGGGATCATACCCACAACCTAGGTATGTGCTTTGACAGGGAATCAAACCCCCAACAGTTTTGGGTAGAGGATGATGGTCCAACCAACTAAGCCACACCAGTAAGGGCAAGAGCCATGGTTTTAAACCCTGCCCACATCTTTGTAAATAGCCCTTTATTAAACTCTTCAAATTGCCTAGTTTGAAAATACCATCTGTTTGGTGCTTGTGCACAGCCCTGGCTAAAAATATGAAGATGGTTTAGGCAGAATACCTGCCTTCTGGGGGCTCCAGTGTTCAGCAGAAGACAAACAGGTCAGCAGGCCATTGCAGTGTGAAGAGCAGAGCTCAATGACTCTATAGGCAGATCAAGTGCATCTTCAGAATATCAGCAGATGGGGCCATCAACTGAGTGAGAAAGGGTTTTTAACTTTGTTGCTCACCCAGACTCTGGAAACAATCATTCACACACCTCTTACCCAGAAGTTCTGCAGGTGTATTGCTGTATACACAGGCCCCCAATCTTGGGCACTGTTTTATAGTAATTGGGGAGCTCCAGTAGTGTCTGACTTATCAGGTGAGGAGTCCTCAGATGTGGGCGGGAAGGGAGCCCAGAGAATGCCTCTAGCTGTTGCAGAAGATGTTGAGGAAATAAAAAAGCATAGAGGTTTCTGGACAGTTGATTTGAACTCAATTAAATGGAACACAGGTCTTTTGAGAGAGGTGTTTGTTCAGGATTCCACTGTGCTCTCCTCAGAGAATGGCCTGTGGGGACAGATCTGTCACAGGTGCCTGGTTTGAGATGGAGGAGTCCCCTCCAGTCTGTTTGTGAGCCAGCCAGTTTTGTAATTGAAGGTGAGCGTGACCCAAGAACTTTGGGCTCTGTGGATAAGGCCACTCGGTCTGACCTTCCAGTGAGCTCATCATGGGCAGTGTGTTTGTCTGGGATCCTTCCATTTGGCCCCACGGGAGACCATGAGATGATGTCAGAGTGCCCATGTAATGTGCAGTGACAAACAAGCAACAAACTGAAACACTCATTCACAGAGGCTTGCTGCCTCTCTCTCTGAGTGGCCCATTTCATCCTGAGGCAGTTCTGAGCATACAAATGTTCTTTATACATTTCAGTGCAAAACACTGCAGAAGGCCATTTATGAAAGGGGCAGGAAAAAAGATAACCACTGTTGTTTTAGCATTGATCTAGAAACAACAGCCAAAGCAGTTACAAGAAAGAAGAAATAAGTATCAATATTATGAAGGAGAAAACAACATTTTCATTATATGCAATTGATACTATTGTACATAAACCAAGGGATTTTTATGGAAGAATTATTAGAAACAATAAAAGAATAATAAGGTAGCTAGTTATAAAATCAATATATAAAAATCAGTAGCTTTTTTATCTTTAACTTTTTATTGTGAAATGTATCATGTATACAAATATATATGTGTACATACTTAATTGAAAAATATATATACAATTTAAAATTAAGGGAGCAACCAAACTCTCTGATCCCATTTTCCTCTTCCTGTCATCGTTAAGCATTCCTTGATTTACTTTATGGTGTTGCCACAATTGCATGTATCTCTAATTAATATATTGTTAATTTTGCTATTTTTGACTTGTTTCATTCAGCATTATCTTTCTTTTTTTTTTTTAAGATTTTATTTATTTATTTTTAGAGAGAGGAGAAGAGAGGGAGAAAGAGCAATGTATGGTTGCCTCTCACATGGCCCTCACTGGGGACCTGGCCCGCAACCCAGGCATGTGCCCCGACTGGGAATCGAACCGGGACTCTCTGGTTCCCAGCCCGCGCTCAATCCACTGAGCTACACCAGCCAGGCTCAGCATTATCTTTCTTAATCATCCATGTTAACCATGTAGCCATAGTTTATTCACTTTCTTTCCTCTGTAGTACTTCATCATATGACTGTATGTCATCCCTTCTCTGAAATTCTGAATGTAAAAAATGGCTTGCATTATGTTTATGGTATTCGTCCAGTTTAGCATGAAAATTCATGTTTTTACTTGAGAAAGTGTATCTGAATTGGGGTGTTGCATAATATGTGTACATATTTATGCCTACACATATATTAATATATGCATATAGGTACATATATATTCTACATGTATATATACATTATCTTTGTATTTCTAAAATTAAAACAAAAATCACCGCATTTTGGGTAAAAGGTTATTGACCTGTCCTGTGCTTTATTCAACCATTCCGTCAGTGGACATTTGTGTTGTGTTCTGCACATTGTTTAGTGCATGTGTGCAGAGTTTTCTTGGATCTAGGAGTGGACATGCTGGGTCATGAGACATGTACATGCTCAGCTTTACAAGAAATCCAGTTGTCAAAGATGGTTAAGTCAATTTTTATGTTTGCTGACAGTATAAATTGTCCTCTTTGCTCCACATTCTTACTAGCATTTAGTGCTGTGAGACTCTAAAATTTTTTCAATCTGTTGAATGGATACTTGTATATCCTTGTGGCTTAAACTTTTATTTTTCTGATTACTAATGAGTTTGTGCATCTTTCCATGTGTTGTTGGCCATTCAGATTTTATCCTTTGTGAAGTGCTTGATATATCTTTTGCTATTTTTCCACTGTTTTGTTGCCTTTTTCTTATTTATTTGTAAGAGTACTTTATATATTAAATATAAAAATCCTGTATTATTTATCTTCCTCTATTTGTGGCTTATTTTTCTTTCTCAATGTTATATTTTGATTAAAAGAATTTATTTAAATTTAGTTGAATTTATTTCACTTTAACTTTTGTTTTCTTTCAGTGTCTCAATAAATATATTTCTATCCTGCAGCCATAAAGACATTTTTCTACTAAAGTTTTATAGTTTTGACTTTTACAATTGGGGCTTTAATTTACCTGGAAATGTTACAGAGCCCCCAACGATATCCCAACTCCGCACCAGGTTTGTTATGCTCACCGCCAATGGAAAGACGTCTCTCAATGCCAGAGACTGATGAAAAGGAAGGGAATTATTTATTTTCAAGTTATACAGGCTTGGAGTAATGACTTAAGGTCTCCTTTAAAATACTAGAGTTCTCTAGAATACCCACAAATGCACACAGTCCTTCTCCCCTTTGCCCAGTCCAGGGTACCATATCTCAGGAAAAGAAGTAGTAGTCCGTGATTTAGGCAGCCCCTTGGTTCCAACACCATCCGCTGTGTCACCACCACGATCTCCAGTTAATCCAAAACCATGTGGCACCTTCTCATGGCCCACCAGCAAGAGTCCTTTCAGCCCTTTTTTCCAGGCAAAGTCTCTCCTGCTTCCTAGGCTGCATGGCAAAAGGAGCCACCCAAAGCTGTGGGGTTCTCTCCTCTGGCCAAAAGCCGTGTGTTCCTCCCTTCCTCGTTACATCTTGCGTCCCAGTCACTTCCATCCCCCTGGCCCAAAGCACTGCCACAGCTACTTAGCATATCTATGAAACCAGTTAAAAGTTATAGATATGTTAAATGACCATGCCAGAGGTTAGCTGCAAAGCTGCTGCTATACAAAACAGTTCTGAATGGCCCTGCTCCAGGAGTTCCATGCCCCCCAGTTCAGACTTGTGGGGGTGAGGACATCCTATATATTTTTTCTAATATTTCCTGGACACCTTGAGTTCTGGACCCCATTACAAAACCCTATTTGGGCCCATTTCTTGGCTGCACCCTGTTACAGAAATAGGCTTTGTAAATGATGTAAGCTAGGAATTACTTTTTTTTTCTATAAGGATAACCCATTGATCCAGTTCTATTTATTGAAAAATACTTCATTTTCTCATTGATTTACCTCTGTCATAGAGAAAGTGCACGCATGAATGAGTCGATTTCTGGTTTCTTTACTGTTTTACTAGTTTATTTGTCTCTCCCTGCATCAATGCCATATTGTTATAATTATATTTTCATTATAAAATTGATATTCTTCTTTAAGTGTATCCTAGATATTACTGGTTATTTGTATTTTTATATAAGCTTTAGAGTAATTTGTTGATTTGCATGCACACACATCATGAACAGAATGTGAAGAACTAACATCTCTATAATGAATCTTCCAAACTATGAGCAAAGCATCTATCTTCAATATTTAAATTTTATTTATTGTCTTTCAATAAAGTTTTATAATTTTCAATGCAGGGGTTTTAACACATTTTGTTAGGTACTTAATTTTTAAAAATGCTATTGTCAAGGGTAGGTGTCATTTAAAAATTTCAGTTTCTGTTTATTGCTGGTATACAGAAATGCAATTGAGTGTATAAATTATTTTTTAAACAATACAATTCGCAGACTTGATTTAACATAGATGTATTTAGAAACATTTACCAATGAACTATAGTATATTTTTCTCAGGCACACCTGGAGCACTTACAAATATTGACCGTGCCGCCAAGCATCTCTGTGTCATACTCACCACATCATGCGTCCACAATTGAAGGAATACAGAAAAAAGAAAAAAAAAAGCACTTGGAAGAAAAAAAAAGGTGTCTTCAGAAAAAAAATGTAAGGCATTCTTTTTTTTTTTTTTTAAAGATTTTATTTTTATTTTATTTTTTAGAGAGAGGGGAAGGGAGGGAGAAAGAGAGGGAGAGAAACAGCAATGTATGGTTGCCTCTCACATGGCCCTCATGGGGACCTGGCCCGCAACCCAGGCATGTGCCCTGACTGGGAATCAAACCGGGACTGCTTGGTTCCCAGCCCGTGCTCAGTCCATTGAGCTACACCAGCCAGGGCATAAGGCATTCTTAAACTGATATACATATCAAAACTTGTCAAATAGCTCAGGTTGTACTTAAAAAGAAATTATAAAAGTATTCTTAAAAACATATATAAGAAGAAAAGCTAAAATTTAATGGTCTAAATGTTGAAGGCAAGGACTTAGAAATAGAAAATAGGACAAAGACAAAAAAGAAGTAATAAAATAATAGAAATAAGAGTTGAAACTAAAAAAGTGTAAGACAAACATATGATAAAGAAGATCAACATAGCTAAAGACTGGTTCTTTGAAATGGATCCGGGAAATGATGACGCGCACACACACAACAAATTTAGGATTGAAAATGGGGACGATTTAAAGATACAGCACACATGTAGAAAGGTAGACAGAGAATAGTGTAGATGGTGTATACCTCTAATATTAAAATGTTCTTAAAACATCTAAAAATATAATGAAAGAAAACTGGATCAATGGAAACAGAAAATAATCTTTGCAAAGAATAGACAAACATACCCAGGCAGTTTTATAGGTAAATTTTTATAAACTTTAAAATAACAGAGTTTTTATACAGAGTCTCCCAGAGAATTGAACAATGGAATACTCCCCCTTCAATTTATGATACAAAAATGACCATGGCTCCAAAATTTGAGTGAGGCGGTGGTCCTGTAACAGGGTGCAGCCAAGAAATGGGCCCAAATAGGGTTTTGTAGTGGGGTCCAGAACTCAAGGTGTCCAGGAAATATTAGAAAAATATATATAGGATGTTTGAACTGGGAGGGGATGGGACTCCTGGAGCAGGGTTGTGCAGAGCTGTTTGGTATGGCAGCAGCTTTGCAGCTAACCTCTGGCATGGTCATTTAACATATCTATAACCTTTAACTGGTTTCATAGATATGTTAAATAGCTGTGGCCCTGCTTTGAGCCAGGGGGATGGGAGTGACTGCCACCCAAGATGTAACTGGGAGGCAACTCCCCCTGGTTACAGTGCCTGCGTGAGAGCTTGGAGATGCTTGGGTCCATGCCATGGGGCCACACCTGCCCACAGTTACCATGGCAGCCCAGAAAAGCTGAAATAATATGAAGTGCTGGCAGGTGTAGTTGATTGAAGGAGAAATCTGAAAGGAAGATTGGCGCGGGGATTTAAACCCAGGCACAGCAGCCAGAACGCACTTTGGACCACGAGGCTTTGGAGGAGTGGGGACCCCTCAGCCTGAGAGACAGACTCAGGACCATGTGGCTTTGGGTGGCTCCCTTTGCCACGCGGCCTAGGAAGCAGGAGAGACTTTGCTTGGAAGAAAAGGGGTGAAGGGACTCTTGCTGGTGGGCCATGAGAAGGTGCCGCATGGTTTTGGATTAACTGGGGTTTTCAATTAACTGGAGATCACAGTGGCGACACAGAGGATGGTGTCGGAACTGAGGATCTGCCTGAATCACGGACTTCTACTTCTTTTCCTGAGATTTGGTACCCTGGAGTAGGCAGAGGGGAGAAGGAAGGACTGTGAGTGTTTGTGGGTATTCTAGAGAACTCTAGTATTTTAAAGGAAACCTTAAGTCATTACTCCAAGCCTGTGTAACTTGTAAATAAATAATTCCTTTCCTTTACACTAGTCTCTGGCATTGAGAGACGTCTTTCCATTGGCGGCGAGCTTAACGAACCTGGTGCGGGGTTGGGATATCGTTGGGTGACCCAGCCCTGCTCTCTAACAGTCCCTCAGTATCTGCAGGAGGATTGGTTCCAGGACAGCCACAGATACCAAAATCCACAGATATCAAGTCCCTCATAGAAAATGGTGTAGTTTTTGCATATAATCTGTGTTTGCATGTAGGCTATAGCAGGCTGTACCCATGTATCACTTTGTTTGTGTGGAAGCACCACAGTGCTCAGGATATGAAAATTCAAGGTTTGCTTTCAGAACTTTCTGGGATTTTTTTCCAAATATTTTTGCCTCATGGTTAGTTGAACTGATGGATTTGGAACCTGTGAATATGGAGGGCTGACTGTATATTACAGGCAACTGGCTCATGAACCTATGTGCAAAAAAATAAAACAAAGCCAAAACCCCTAAATATTGATGGATTGAATCTAGGCAATATACATAAAATATAATAGACTGCATCAGAAGTTATATTTTAGGCATTTAAGGTTGGTTTCATGTTGTAAATTCTCTGAATGATTTCACTACCTTAATAATTCAATGGGATATAAACTCGTGTCAAATGATGCAGAAAATCATTTGATAGAATTCAAAATCCATGTATCATAAATTAAGGGATAGAGGAACGGATTCCCTAGATAGTGCTACTTGCATCTTTAACACAAATCTAATATTAATTGGCACTTTCGCTTGTCCACAATAATGCAAGGACATTAGCATACTTTAATTTTCATTTACCCTCTCTGACTTATATGCATGTTTAAATTTAAAAGTCTTTTAAGTTCCTTGGGTCTTCAGTTGCCCAGTTTTATACTCAATATTTGTATAGATTTATCCCTTTTTGGTGATCATTCTGTCCTGCATTTCTAATTTTCTTCTAGAGACCATTCTCTTCTGCCTCTAGAGAATCCTTCGAATTTTCTTTAGTGAGAGTCTTCTGGTGATGAATTCTCTTGGATTTTTTGTTCTGTGCATCATTTTTTAAAAACTTGTTTTTGAAGAGTATTTTCACTGAAATTGTAGGTTGCCAGTCTTTTTCCTTATATCACTTTTAGCAGATCATTCAGTTGAATTTTGGCTTTCATGGTTTCTGTTGAGAGATTAACTTCCCATGGTATTGTTGCTCCTTGGAAAATTATCTAACATTTTTCTCCAGCTGCTTTTAAGATTTGCTTATTGTCTTTGTTTTGAGGTAGTTTTATGATGATATGTCTAGTGTTTTCTTTTTGCTTCCTTTTGTTTGTGGTTCATAGGGCTTCTTGAACTTACTGATTGATGTTTTTTTTCATATGTTTTGCCAAGTTCTAAGCCATTATCACTTCAGATTACTATCTTTCTTAGTCTACCTTGCTTCCTTCTCAGAATTTGTTTAAACATAAATTACACTTCATGCAATCTTCAGTATCTTTTATCTTCTCTCCTGTTTTCCTCCTCCCCCCATCCATTTGTCTCTCATTTCTTTATTATGGATATTATCTTCTAAAATGTTTCAAGTCACAAATTCACACTTTGGCTTTTTTCTGGTCTGCACTTAAATTCATCTAATGAGTTACTTATTTATTTGTTTATTTTTTCATTTGCTTATTTATTTTGTTTTATTATATTTTTTAGTGTTAAAATTTCCACTTGGTTCTTTTTTTATATTTTCTAGTCCTCTTCTGAAATTCTCACTCAATTTTGCCTTTTATTTCTTTGAATACACATATAGTTATTTTAAAGTCTGTGTTTAATAAACCCAGAATTTGGATATCTTATAATGCTGTCAGAGAAAAATTAGTGCCAAGAATTGGGCTAGTCTGCCTGGGCCTCTATTCTCCCCCAAATCCTGGCTTTGTAATTCTTCACTATTTTTGCTAGGCTTCTAGTTCTTTAAGCAATTAAAAAATAAGTTTGGCCCAATTCATATAGTATCTTACAGGAATATTGATCTGAGTTACCTAGTCTACCATTTTAGAAAGTGAAGGTTAATAAATAGATTTTGACTGTCCTGTTTTCTTTTAATATGAGCATTTATTACTTTTATAATTTTAAAAGTTCATGTTTAAAAAATAAGGTAGAATTTTATGCTCTGACATGGTAAACTTACTAAGGCCAGAAGTGCAAAATAAGGCACAGAACATTATACGTACCATAATGTTAATACCAATATCTAACATTTATTGAATGCTTATTATGTACCAGGAACTGTTCTAAGGGCTTTAAATGTATTGGCTAATTTACTTCTCAAAAGATTCCTAAGGGGTAGTTACTGTTATTGGCCCCATTTTCTAGATGAGGAAACTGAGAGGCTAATGAACACACATCTAATATGCTATAGACTCGAGATTTGAATCAGGCTGTTTGTCTCCAGAGCCCTTGATGTAAATCACTGTATTAATTATTCATGGACATATAGTATAACACCCCATCCCTCAAATTGTCTAAAGAATATACCACATAACTAACAGTGGTTTCTTATGGGCTTTGAAGATGAATGAAGATTTTACTTTTTAATTCTGTTTCTGTGCTATCCAACATGGTAGCCACTAGCCACATATGAGTATTTAAACTTCAGTTCATCAAAATTAAATAAAAATGAAAATCAGTTCCTCAGTCTCAGTAGCTACATTTCTGATGTGTTCGATAGCTACAGGTGGCTAATGGCGACTTTATTGAACAGTGCAGATATAGAACATTTCCATCAACAAAGAGAGTTCTATTGGACAGTGTGCTCTAAAGAGTTCAATAGTGTGTGAGGTTTTTTCATAACAAGCATGTATTCATGATTTACTCTTGTAGTTAGATAAGAAGGATCAATGATAGAAAAAGAAACGATTTAAAGCAGAAATCTTTTTTTCCCTCCTATTTGATCATACTTTTCCCCTTTTATCTTCTGGACTCACTCAGAGGATCTGTTTCTCCTAAAAATCACCTTTTTGTGTGTATATTTAAAAGCAACACAACACATAAATCAGTGAAAACTCATTACAATAAAACTATGATGGGTTTCTTGGAAATATAGCGGCACCCACTTAGGGCCGCATTCCTCTTGACTATTTGGAAGTATTTAGAATGCACATTGTTGTTTTTTAGACCCATTAACTAAATCATAGGCATTTCAAAAGGGCTTTCTTGGAAGCATGTTAGCAAAATATTGATAATTTATTTTACTAAGGTTCAAGCTCATTGATTGTATATTTCTGTGAAGTTTAAAGTTGTGAAATGGAAAAATTTGTTTAAAAAGTACCATTTGCATTTGTGGAATATACAAAGAATCATGATACCTTTGGACTAGAGAAAATATCTTCCTTTATCCTAAAGAGTCAGAATATCACCAGCCTCATCTTCTAAGTCTTCCAACAAAGTAAGACTGCCGATGTTTGATCTGGGCATGATTAAACTTCTAGTAACTCCAGTTCTCTCATGTGGAATACAGAGTGGATTTATCTGGGTGGCTACAGGTGGCAAGACTAGAACCAGTAGGGGAGAACCAACTGAAAAATATTTTAACTATTTGAAGTTCAGCAATGAAAAAAGGTTACATACAATCTAATGAGCTCTCTTTCCTGGCACCGAAGGAGTTCAGGAAGAATTGCAAAGGCCGAGGGTACCAGTTGGAGGATTTCTCTGTTGGAGAGGCAGCTAATATAATAGGATGACCTTTTGTTATACTCTCAAATCCTATGGCTTTTCTTGCATTGTATACCCATGAGATTGTCACTAGCTGAATCTATCATTTAGCTTAAGCAAAGTTATTGTCTAGTAAAAACCCTCAATCAGTGGCTGACAGGTTTATTTCTCCATCCATATGGATGTCAGTTTCATTGTAAATTAGATACAGCTTTGTTCCACATTGTCTTCTTTTCAGGATCTGGGAAGAAGAACCAGCTCCTATCTGGAACATCACTGATTTTGTGGCAGAAAACAAATGGAAATATGGCTGTATCATACAACAGCTTTGAAACTTCAGATCTAAAATGTCACAGGTCACTTCTACTCACATTTAAATGAGCAAGGCAGGTCATATGACCAAATCTGATGTCAATGGGTGGGAACTATAATCCTCTTATAAGAATGGGAAGCATACACTGAAAGCAACTTAAAAAAACCTACCACATAAGTTAATGGAAAGAAGTCAAATGTGGACTGAAAATGAGTTCCGATGAAAGCACAGGTCAAATGGACCTGAATGCCATGATTAGTCCATCCCATTCTCCCTATCTTCCTCCTTTTCTCTCTCTGTCTTCCATCCTTTCTTGAAGCTTCCTCCTTCAATTTTAGACACTGAGGTGCGTCTCAAGGATACAGATGTAAACAATATGAATTTTTGTCCTGGATAAACGTATAGTTTAACACTATAAAAGGATAAATTCATAGTTCTCTGAATACACAAAGGAAGGAAGAACATTTAATTCAGAATTTTAGAGAGGAAAGAGTGATTTATATAAGGCCTCCCAGAAAAGACCTTAATATCAAACTGAGAGCACACACAAAAAAATCATACTCCAGATGGAGGGAACTACATTTGTAAAAGTACTAATGTGGGAGACACGGGGGAAGGCACGGCTTTATCTGGAGACATATTAGACATAGGTGGATAGTGGTTATATACTAGACAGCACAGATGCAAGTTCAGTGTGGATGAAACCTGGACTAGAGAAAGGAAGACCAAGAAAGGTGAAAACAGATGGGGCTTTAAACAATTACAGTGTGAGAAAATGCATCAGCCATTCCACAAATGTTCCCTAAGTGCTAATTTTGGGCCAGTCTACTATTTACTAAGTGGCTGCTAGGAGCATTATGTAGAAGAAGGTCTGGAAACACCAGTGGTGTAGAGAAACGGGTGGCATTCACAAGTTTTATATTGAGAGACTTCTTTGCAAATAGCAGATTGAACATAAGCACTTAGTGTTTATCCATCCTGAAGCATCACTTAAAATATACTAAAGGATTCCCTTAAAGGAGAAAAAATTCTTATAAGAACAAGGAGAATATGAGAAGAGATAACACCTACACCAATATGGCCACTGGGAAGACTGTATGAGTGATAACTGACTCAGCAGCCACAGTAAAACTAAATCCTAAGTCAGCAGTAGTAAGATCAAGCGGTAACTCAACTTTTGTTCCAGAACCCACAAACTCTAATGGGTGGCACCAGGTTCCCCCAGAAGCAGGGCTAAAGGTAGAATTTAAAAAGAACTGGTTGAAAGACTTAAATATAAGTCGTGACACCATAAAAGTCCTAGAGGAGAACATCAGTAGGAAAATCTCAGGCATTTCATGCAGCAACATCTTCACTGATATGTCCCCTAGAGCAAGGGACATAAAGGAAAGAATAAACAAATGGGACTTCATCAAAATAAAAAGCTGCATGACTAAAGAAAACAGTATTAAAATAAAAAGAGAACCAACCATATGGGAAAACATATTTGCCAATGATACCTCAGACAAGTGTTTGATCTCCAAAATATATAAAGAACTCACATGACTCCACTCCAGGAAGACAAAAATCCCAATTAAAATATGGGCAAAAGACTTGAACAAACACTTCTCCGAGGAGGACGTACAGAGGGCCCAGAGACATATGAAAAGATGCTCAGCATCACTAGCCATCAGAGAGATGCGAGTTAAAACCACAGTGAGATACCACCTCACACCGGTCAGAATGGCCATCATCAACAAAGCAACAGATAAGTGTTGGAGAGGATGTGGAGAAAAGGGAACCCTAGTGCACTATTGGTGGGAATGCAGACTGGTGCAGCCACTGTGGAAAACAGTATGGAATTTCCTCAGAAAACTAAAAATGGAACTGCCTTCTGACCCAGCAATTCCACTGCTGGGATTATACACTAAGAGCCCTGAAACACCAATCCAAAAGAACCTATGCACCCCAATGTTCATAGCTGCACAATCTACAATAGCCAAGTGCTGGAAGCAACCTAAGTGCCCATCAGCAAATTAGTGGATCAAGAAACTATGGTACATTTACACAATGGAATTCTACGCAGCAGAGAGAAAGAAGGAGCTCCTACCCTTTGCAACAGCATGGGTGGAACTGGAGAGCATTATGCTAAGTGAAACAAGCCAGGTGGTGAGGGGCAAATACCATATGATCTCACCTTTAACTGGAACATAATCAACAAAAGAAAAAAGAAAGCAAAATATAGCCAGAGACATTGGAATTAAGAACAATCTAACAATAGCCAGAGGGGAAGGGGGAGGGGACTATGGGGAGAAGGGTTTTCAGGAACTACTGTAGAGGATGCATGGACAGAACTAAAGGGGAGGGTGGAGGCAGAGGAGAGAGGTGGGTTTGGAGGGTGTAGGGGGTAGGGGAGGGGAGATGATGCAGACAACTGTAATTGAACAACAATAAAGTAATTTAAAAATTTTTAAAAAGTAAAAAAAAACTGGCTGAAAAACTAGTTTATGATGAGATTGAAAGTTGCCTCCCTTACCTCTTCAATCCTCTTTACCATTGCACGCAGCCAGATAGCAGACTGGAGATTATAGATTTGTTATAGTGACAGACTGAAAACAGAGGGTCTCCAAAATGGGGTAACAGCAAGCAAAGCTGAAAATGAGGGTACTGTTGTGAATGAAAGGTGACTAGGGGAATATTTACATATCGAATACTGTGTAAATACAGGGTGATTTACATATTGAATATTGAAATTCCAGCTTTCCTTCCCACTGGAACCAGGTTTATCCCTGGCTTCTCTGTAGATTCTGCTCTTAGAAGAGGAAGGACCATTAGATAGCAACCTCAGGGGCACCCCAAGAAATGGTCTAGCCAGATGGTCATGGCTGGTGGGGCCCTCCCAGCCATGGAAGGCCTCCCAGGGGCCTTCCATTTGGTTTCTGAGTGTTCCACTTCCATGGAGGTTTTAGGTTTGCGATTACTGTGCTATTGTGTTCTCTGAATGTCACTTTTTCTTAGTCTCCCATTTTTCCTCTCTCTGAGAGTATTAATAATAATTTCCTTAAGTTTTCATTTTCTCAAACACTCTGGTTCCTCCTTACAGTTATAGACTTATGTGTTTCCGTCCCAATCTGTCATATTAGGTATTTCCTCAATTGACTGATGTTTCTCAGCTGTCCAATTGTGTTTATTTTCTAGAACACAGAGCAGGAGCACAAGATGGAAAAAATATATTAAAAATTAAAAAGATTAGAGGATAGTTCATAGGATAAAACAAGCAAGTGGAGTTCCAGGAAGGAAGAATAGAGAATTGGCAAAAGGAAAAATCAAAAAGGAAGAAAGGACACATGGACAAAGCCAAAGGGGTTTAGGATCGAGGGTGGGACGTGGGGATGGCTGGGGTAGGGGGGAATGGTGGGGGAAAAATGGAGACAACTGTATTTGAACAATAATTTAAAAAAAGAGAGAGAGAGAAAAAAGGAATAAATTAAAATGTCTCAGAACTGAAGGAAGTGAGTTCCTAGACTAAAAGGGACTGCCTAGTACCTTACCTACAGGATAAAAATTGATCCAGGTCTCAAGGCACGTTGTGAAATTTGAAGACACAGGGAAAATAGAAGATCCTTCAAGCTCCCAAGAGGAAAACATACAAAGCCCCCAAATGATCAGGAATCAAAGTGGTCTCAGACTTTCCAACAGTAAGGTTAATAGAAGAGAGTGGGAAATGCCTTCAGACTTCCAAGGTAAAATAATCTCCATCCATTAATTACATTTTAGTCTAATAATAAATTATTATCAGGATAGAATAAAGACATATTCCTATATGCAAAGTCTCAAAAGAAATGCCACCTCTATTTTTTGGGAGGGGGGAGGGGGAATGATAGTGGAGTACACGCTCCTTCAAAATGAGAGTAAATCAAGAAAGTGAATAATAACATAGATCTTAACATAGGGGGTTGAGCACAGCAGAGAGGCAGAAGGACCATGGTTCTGCAGTAGGATGATGGCTGAGCAGAAAACCCGGAGAGTAACCAGTTCAGACTGGAGCAGGTCAGTAGCCTCCTGAAGCAGTATCTCCAAGTGGGTAAAACTAATACCTTAATATGTTCAAATATACACACCTGGCAAAGAGTTAGTTGAATTAGTATTAAGTACAAAGAGATTGAAACAACCAAACAAACAAAAAAAGGCAATTAAAAATGCAAGTGAAAACAAAATGTACAGAGAAGAAAAAGTACTCGTAGTATACTGCATGGCTCAGTTGAGAACGGAATTGAGATAGTTGCAGTAATAGAAATGCTGGATGTTGGTCTCTAACCAAAATTCATCGGAACTATACGGTAGGATGCAAAGACTGACAGAGGTTGGTTCTTTGTTTGTAAAGAGCCAGAGAGTACATATTTTAGGCCAGTGGGCCGCGTGATCTCTGTTGGAACTACTCACCCGCTCTGTTCCAACACTGAAGCAGTCGTGGACAACACATAAGCAAGTGGGTGTGGCTGTGTTCTAATTAAAACTTTATTTATGAAGGCAGGTGATAGGCCAAGGGCCATTGTTTGCTGACCCCTAGATTAGAAATATGTGTGAGTAGAAAACGAGGTGAGGTGAAAGAAAGAGAATTAAGGCTTCATATTTTATAGAGGGAAGCCAAGAGTTAATACCTGAAATTAAAAAAACAACAACCAAACCCCAAACCCCAAAGTAATAATCTAAGCATATTTTTTCAAGATATGAAGATAAATACCAAATGAAAATTGGAAGACAGCTGTTTATTGTATGAATGCAAGCTTTGTAAGTAGAACTGCTTGTTTTTTTAACCCATGCGTTCGTGTACCTTGGATAAAAATAGCTAAATTAAAAAATAAAATTAATTAAAACTCATGTGGGCAGAAAACTGTAGTCTATGTTTCATTAGGGAATAGAGAAAGATGAGGTCACCGAGTGCACTGGGAGGAGGGGACAAATGACACTAAAACTCAGGCAGAGTTTTTATTCTTGCCATCCCACCACCTCCGCCCTGAGAAGGACGCCCTGGGGCACTTGGACTGGGGGCACGTTTGCCCAATAAGGATTTGTGATTGGCGGCTGGAAAACATCTATGCCTGTTAACCTCAGGCTTGTCAGCAGCTTTCGGGTCTGTCATGCTGTGTGTGGTGACAGGCACAAACTCCAATATGGCTGTCACTTGTGGGGATGGCAGGCATCTCTGGTCAAGACCCTCAGAGGCTCTGGCCTGAGATACTCTTCTGTTGCTGTACACAGGTAGGCCAGTTGCTCAGCAGGTGGGGAGTTTCTGCAGAGCGGAGCTGGGCAGCCCAGCAGGGTGTGGGTTGACCACGAAGCATAGCTAGGTAGGAAGGCCCATGATGCAAGATGATTGTGTTGGAGCCTCACCTGAGCTGCGCCCAGGCAGGAGCAGCAGAAGTGTTGGGATTTGTGAGTCTGATGTACCCTGGAGCCTCTAAATCAAAGCAGAGGGCTCGCAGCAGATTAATGAAGCTAATTTCTGATTGGGATCATCATTTGTGAATCATCGTGTTTGTGCTCATTAAATAAATTATTGGTGTCTTCCCAGGCATTATAGCTGCATTGTAAATGAGGGCTCTTCATAAATAATTTGTTTCTGCTTGTGCGGGATCAGGGAGGAGGAATGGGGGCAACCAGGAGGAGGGGAGAGGAGGCTGGAGGCCAGAGGTGCCACAAAGGTGGCTGAGGTGGGAGGGTTGGGAGTGAGGGAGAGGTCAGGCCCGAGGAGAGGGTCGTCTGACTCTGGCCCTGGCCCCCAGGTGAGCAGGGCCTCCCCCGTACCCCACACCCCTGCCACTGAAATCAGTACATAGAACACATGAGGTCTTTCAGATCGGCTGCCTGCCACCAAGTGGGCAAAGACTCCTCTCAAGATTGGGCATGAGACTGACTATACACCTGCCTCTTCCTGACCTCTCCTCTCTCTCTCTCTCTCTCTCTCTCTCTCTCTCAGGCCTTTGCTTAAAACCCTCTTACAGCTAGGACCTGTGAGGTAAGAATTCCCAAAAGTATATATTTCATAAGACAAAAGCCTGGACTGGACAAAGATCTGACAAGTGATTTATCCACACTGTTTATGATAAAGATAAAATATGAAATAGCAGATGTGAAGGATACTTACTGGGAAGGAAGGAGGAAAAAGCCCCCCAGGGCTTCGTCCTTTGAGGTGCATTGTTAACAGGTATGTTGGGAGTACAGCAGCCCCTCAGTTTGTCCTGTCTGGATTTTTGAGAACCCAGAGTACCTGTTCCATAAAAATAATGTAGTAAGGGAGGATGAGTTCCCAGGTCAGCCTGCAAAGTACCAGTGGTTTCACCATGGCCCAGGCAGCTGGTCCTTTGGAGCCACAGCGAAGTGTCCCCAGGGACCTAGAAGTGGGGACACTGAGGCTATCCTTTGAGAGATGCCTGAGGTCCACAGGGGAGACCCATGTAGGAGACAGTTGGCAAAGAAGCTTCCTGGCCTGGTGGTTTGATTGAACAAACTGAAGCTGTGTCTAGAAAATGACCCGGCAGTGAGGCTGGCTCCTGGTTAACGGTGCAATTCCAGATGAGGAAGTGTCACAGAGGCCCATCCCACAGGGCCCAATCCAGCACGGAGCCCTGCAGTAAGGGCTGGCGCTCTGCCTCCCCAACAGTCATGCTATCTGCCAAATGTGGGAGTGTGTGTGTGTGTGTGTGTGTGTGGAGGGTGGGCATTGCATCCACAAAGCCTTCTTCTTTGGACTTCCCACTTACCAGCAAAGTTTCAGTAACGTGACCTTCACAGGATGCTCTGTCCCATCAAGTGTTCATGAACATCTAATGGTTTAACAAACTGGCACCCGACAACTTCATGCCTTGGAAGTGTGGTTGGCACCCAAGTCAGACCCACTCCTAGGACCTGCCATTGGTGAAGTTTCCAAGCCCTCAGATCAGCTCGCTTTCATGGGCCCTCTGCAAACACTTTTGCATTTGAATACCTACCCATAGTACCCACAGCAGGCCTGTGTCCTGGAAGGGAGTGGAGGACAGGCTACAGAGTGGGATGCAGAATAAGGAAGAACAAATAGGTTTCTTTTTTTCAGGGTGCAGGGCTGGTCTTGGTGGTAGTGGTGGGTGTTGAGCACTTTGTCACCTTCATTCACACCTACTTCTACCCTGCAGTGTTTATTGAGCACTTACTGTGTGCCAGGTACCACTCTGGGTGTCAACATATCCCTGTTCTCATGGAGTTTGCATCTATTTGTGTCTATTTGTGTCTCATCAGTTGGTGTGTGTATGCCTTAGGGTGTACAGAAAATAAATAAGCATGTAAGTCTAACAAGTTCAAATAGTGATGACTACCATGAAGAGGACAGGAGATATGAAAGAATGGCAGTTGGAGTTAGGTCAGCAATGGCCTCTCTGAATGGAGACATCTGAGCAAAGACTGAGTGAGTGGTCAGGGAAGATGGAGGGACAGAGAGTTCCAGGTAGAGGAACAGCAAGTCCAGGAGGCAGAGGAAGCACAGAGAGCCCAGAGGCAGGAGTCAGGCCAGGGGAGCTGGGGTTTGAGAGAGCAGGGGTGGGATTTGGTGAGCCTGGGGAAATTTTCCTGGGTCTTCTGGTCTAGATTAGGAGTACAGATTTTATTATAAATGCATTGGTAAGGGAATTCCATGACCTAATCTGAGGTTTTAAAACCTAAATGGACCCTAGCTGGTGTGACTCAGTGGATTGAGTGCCAGACTGCAAAGCAAAAGGTCTTTGGTTCGATTCCCAGTCAGGGCACATGCCTGGGTTGCAGGCCAGGTCCCCAGTAGAGGATGTGTGAGGGGAAACCACACATTGATGTTTCTCTCCCTTTCTCTCTCCCTTCCTCTCTCTCTAAAAATAAATAAATACAACCTTAAAAAAAAAACGCTAAATGAAGACTAGACTGTAGTGGGGTAAGGAAGAGAGTGAGAAGGAGTTAGAAGGTTGTTACGGTGATGCTGGGGAGTCACTAAACTCTCTCCACTTTCATTTCCCCATCTTTTCCAAATGAAACCTCCATTCCATAAGCACTGTGTGTCTCAGGTAAAAGTTTGAAAGGAAGAAAGCACTCTCCTTAAACAAATTCTTCTTAGGACTGGGCCGTTAACCCACTCAGAGATATATATCCTTTTAAAGGCTTGTTAACCGCTATGGATTTCTGATTGATAGAATTTCAGGTGGGGAAGGGAAGGCATTCTGGCTAACTTGGCTGGGGTTGACATTGACAGTAATGTTTCTCAAACTTGATTATGTTAAAATGCTGAGCCCTAGTCAGTAGGCCTGTGAAGGGGCCTGTGATTTTGCTTTTCTAGCACACTCCCAGGTGATACTATGCTGCCTGTCCTTAGACCATACTTTGAGTTGTAAAGTATTAGAGGACTTGGTTTCACATGTTAAAGACAGCTCTGAGTATTAAGTATAACATTCTGGTTAGTTATTCATGCATTTGTTCATTTGTTCCGAAGGGTATCAGAATAACTCACCCCAAAATGTGCCGCTCTGGCATAGGATTGTTTTGAGCTGGAGGCAATTGAGAAAAAGACACAGGGAGATTTCTCTGCTCTCTGCCTGTCTGCTTAAATGTGAGGCATAAATTTCCCATTTTGAAGGTGGCATAATTCTGCCTGCCTTCTCTCCTCCAGTTCCTATACCACGAGGAGGAGAGCGACCCTTATCGCCAGAGACAGAGGGCCAGCACTGAGATGAGTACGCATGAACAAGCCTTCCTAAATAACCCTTATCTACCACTAGCTTCTCCTATATATTTACCTTCCCACAACTGACCTCCATTAAAAATCCCCTTTCCTTTACTAGGCACTTCTTCACAATTTGTCACCCATTGTTAAAATGGTATTCAAAGCCCCAAGTTTAACTGTTTCTTTGGGTTTTTCATTTCTTTTCTCTATAGCCCTGTGCATGTAAAAGTATTAACATCAAATAAAATTCGTATGCTTTGCTTCTGTTAGTTTGTCTTTTGTAATTTAATTTGCGGTCTCCAGATACAGAACCTAAGAGGGCAGAGGAACAGTTTTTCTTCCCCTATAGTTCATTCATTCAAATGTTCGTTGGTTACTAGGGACCATCATATTTAAAGGAGTTGAAAGAATTTTCTGAGAAGGTTGCCAAAACATATGTTTTTATTGAGTCTTTGGAAAGCTGGACATATCCGGATTCTGGTATTCCTGATTCCCAGCCAGCAGTGTGCTAGTAAATGTTTAAAAACTGTCTGAGAAAAAAGGTCTTGATTTATAGCATTTATCGATATCTGTGATGTAAATCGTTCACCAAGGCTGACTTCCAGCTACCAACATGACATTACTTAATGTAGATATAAATCATTTAACAGATACGATAGATAACCTCAAGAACCTAAATAATAGTCAAGTATAGTCAAATAATTAGGAAATGATGAGCTTTTAGTATTTTACGCTTCTGTTTTTAACATAATTTATTTCAGTGTAAGTCTTGTAAATTATTTTTTAATAATGGCTGTGTTTAATAACTGGCTCACAAAATTCCTGAAAATTTAGCAATCTCTTCCTCAGTCCCTTCTTGGCCTCAGGATCCAAATAAAACCCATGTTCTGTCAACACCGTGCATCTCAGACAATGGCGTCCAGGAAAAGGAAGCAATTTCCTTCCCTGCCACTGCCGCAGGCCTCACCCATGCTCAACCCTTCCTCCCATTCTTGCTTTCAGGGGAGTTTTGGGTCTCAGAATTCTGATTCCTTTCCATATTTTTGTGGTGGATAATGGTAAATGATGGCAGACATTTTAGAGGTGATAGAAGATAGAAAAATGAGGATGGTAATAATGAATGTAACTAGGGTAGATAAAAGGAACTATCTGAAATGTCAACTCTTGTGCCCCCTGCTGCTTTAACTACATTGTCTTTGAAACAGGTGAGCAGTCTGAGGCCCAGAGAGGAGGTGGCGTTTGCCTAAGGTCACACAGCTAGAAGTTCAAGAACTTAGATTCAAATCTGCCAGTCTCTGACACCAAATTGGCCTGCTTAAGGAAAATTTTATAGGTATAGATATATATCTGTGTACATACATACTTGGACGTATGTGTATGTATCTATATCTATAGTTTAAAGAGAAAATGAATCCTGAAGGCACAGGGTGAAAACGAGCAGTGCAGTGCCCCACCCCTTCCCACTCCACTGCTACTCCACAGAGGCAAGCATTTTCGATTCTTTTTACTATTCTGGTGTTTGCTTCAATATATTCAAATAAAATGCTTATACCACTATATCTTGAATTTTCAGCTTTAAATATTATTTGTTGATTTCTAAATGTGAAAGATAAAGATTTGACTTTCTTATACGCCTCTCTCTCCCATCTACCCTTCAAAACACACACACATATACATACACACACAATCATACCACTGCTGCTTCTTAACTACCAATGTATTTTTATCATAGTTTTGGTTTGATCCTCATTCATGTGTACATTGTGACTGTAAATCTTAGTCACAGCTGAGCCATGCAATGTACTATTATAATTTTCTTTTGTAATACACTATTATTAAATTTACTTTCAGGAGCTAGTATTTATTTTTCCCATAGTTAATACTCCTTTTACTTTCCTTGACTGCTTAGTTTTCTAGTACCGATAACTAATTAATCCCACAATTCTTTTAACAATTTTTCTTTTTTTAGGGAATATCCACCCTGGATTTCTCTCTCCCTTTGCTATCTGCACTGACTGCTTATTAAGCCAAGTACAGCTATTGTCCTGAAATTTCCTTTCCACTTTCCTGGAAATTCCCTTCATTTTTCTTATGTTGGATTCCTTGTTCTTGGATACCATATTTTCCTTTGACTCAGTGTCATTGTTCTGGTGTACATTCTGTAGTACCTTTCTGAAAATAAGCACATGGGAGATACCTTTTTTTTGAGAACTGGCATGTCTGAAATGTTTTTATTCTACTTGTACACATAATTACTGTATTTTGCTATGCATAATGTGCACTTTTTTGCCCAAACTTTTGAGGGAAAATAAGGATGTACATTATACATGAGTATAATGATTACATACCATGGGTATAATAATGGGTATAATAATCACATGTATAATGTGCACAAAAACTTGGGTGCACATTATACACTGCAAAATATGGTAAGAGTTTGGCTGAATATAGAATTTTAGGTTGGAAATTATTTCCCCTGGTGATTCTGGAGATATTGCCTTATTGTCTTCTAGATCTGAGAAATCAATTGCCATTTAAATAGCCAACTCCCTCTGCCCTCAATCTTTTGTTTCTCTATGGAATCTCTTAGAATTGCCCCTTTCCCATATATATGACAATTTTTATTTAAAAATTTAAATTCTGAGGTTCCAGCCAAGATATAGGTGTAGGTAGTTATGCTTTGCTTCTTTGCACAACCAAAAGAAGGATAACAACCAATTTAAAAATAAAAAACAATTATAACTAACAGAAAATCAGACTTCATGGAAATCTGACAATCAAGGAGTTAAAGAAGAAACAGTTATCTAGACTGGTAGGAGGGACAGAGATGGGCAGCCGGGGACAGAGAGGACAAGCGGCAAGGCAGTGGCTGGCAGACTGGGTGGTCCCACATTTGCATGTGGATAAACCAGGAGGAACAACTGGAGAGGAGACAAACCTTGCAACTCAGGGTTCCAGCGTGGGGGAATAAAGCCTTAAAACCTCTGGATATAAAAACCCGTGGGGGTTGCAGCAGCGGGAAAAACTCCCAGTCTCACAGGAGAGTCTGTTGGGGGGCCCACAGCATCCTAGAACGTACACAAGCCCACTCACCTGGGAATCAGCACCTGAAAGGGCACAATCCACTTGTGGGAAGCAAGGGAAGTGACAGAAAGTGGGGCAAGAGCCAAGCAAGCTAGCAAGTGGCTTCGTTCCCTCTCTGACCCCTCTCCCACATATGGTGTCACAAGACAGTGAAGTGTGTTGTGTCGCCTGGGAGAATACCTAAGGCTCCACCCTTTACAACATAACAGGTGCGCCGAGACAAAGAAATATAGCCCAAATGAAAGAACAGATCAAAACTCCAGAAAAACAACTAAGCGACAAAGGGATAGCCAACTTATCAGATACAGAGTTCAAAACACTGATAATCAGGATGCCCACAGAAATTGTTGAGTATGGTTGCAAAATAGAGGAAAAGGTGAAGTCTATGAAAAGTGAAATAAAGGAAAATATATGGGGAACCCACAGTGAAGGGAAGGAAATTGGGACTCAAATCAACAATTTGGAACAAAAGGAAGAAGTAAACATCCAATCAAAACAGAATGAAGACGTAAGAATTCAAAAAAATGAGGAGAGACTGAAGAACCTCTGTGACAACTTTAAATATTCCAACATCTGAATCATAGGGGTGGCAGAAGGAGAAGAGGAAGGGCAAGAAATTGAAAATTTATTTGAATGAATAATGAGGGAAAACTCCCCTAATCTGGTGAAGGATCTAGGCTTGCAAGTCCAGGACACTCAGAGAGTCCCAAAGAAGTTGGATCCAAGAAGAAACATACCAAGATGCATCTAATTACATTACCCAAGATTAAAGATAAAAAGAGAATCTTAAAAGTAGCAAGAGAAAAGGAGACAGTTACCTAAAAAGGAGTTCCCATAAGACTGTCAGCTGATTTCTCAAAAGAAACCTTACAGGAAAGAAGGGACTGGAAAGAAGTATTCGAAGTCATAAAAGGCAAGGACCTACATCCAAGATCACTCTTTCCAGAAAAGCTTTCATTTAGAATGGAAGGGCAGATAAAGTGCTTCCAAGATAAGGTCAAGTTCAAGGAGCTCATCACCACCAAGCCCTTATATATAAAATGTTAAAGGGACTTATTTAAGAAAGAGAAGATAAAAACTATGAACAGTAAAATGACAACAAACTCACAGTTATTAACAACCAAACCTAAAAGAAAAATAAACTAAGCGAACAACTAGAACAGGAAGAGAATCACAGAAATGGAGATCACATGGAGGGTTATCAGTGGGGAGGGGGAGGGAGGAAAATGGGGGGAAAAGCTACAGGGATTAAGAAGCATAATTTGTAGGCACAAAATAGGGGGAGGTTAAGAATAGTATAGGAAATGGAGAAGCTGTAGAACTTCTATGTATGACCCGTGGACATGAACTAAGGTGGTGGGGAGAATGCTAGAGGGAGGTGGATGCAGGACAGAGGGGGGTAAAGGGGAGAAAAAACTGGGACAACTGTAATAGTATAATCAATAAAATATACTTAAAAATAAAAATAAAAATTTAAATTCTTGGATGATGTCCTTAATTTATGGTTCAAATATTCTACTGAATTTTTCATCTCTACTGTCATATTTCTAATTCTCAAGAACTCAGTTTGTTTTTTTTTTTTTCTGTGAGTGTTTCTTATTAGGGCCTTCTGTTCTTGTTTCATGGATGTAGTATCTTCTCCTTTTACTTTGAGAGGATGTATTATTTCATCTTCCTCTCTGAATTCTTCTGTTTGTTTCAGTTTATTTCTTTTGGACATGAAAGCCTTCTCAAATCTTTGATGAGCTTTGGTTGTCAGTTAATATTTAAGAACGGGCCTATGAAAAGTTGGTCGAAAGCTGTGTTTGCCTGGGTTGTGTGTGTTGATGGTGGGCTTCATTGGAGGGAGAATTGGTTTGGTCCCTTCACTGGGGAGCCAACTACCAGTGTCTGTATGTCTGTTGGGCTGTTTTTTTCCAATAAGCTTCTGCCAACTTTTTGCCCAGGAGGCATAAATCAGCTTGCCTATTCTAGGAGCCAAGTATGGGAAAGAGTTCTGGGGATTTGTGGATTCAACACAACAATCATCACTTAATTCCCTTGTTTTTACTGTGGCACTTGAACCCTCATGTTTTCTGGTCCCTTGGTATAGAAGCTCTCTGGTTAGACCTTAATGAGAGTAAACGTCTAGCCTTCTGCTACCGTGGAGGTAGGGATGTGGAGTGTCAATTGCTTCTTATAAAGATATTTATCCTATACTACTGTTCTACTTGTAAGCCCACTTTCAGAGGAGCTGGTGCCTCCAATTTCTGAAACTTTCTGTGATTCTGCAGTGAAATCAGCTGCTCTTTGGCCTTCTTTGCCAACAGCATACATTCCAGCCCTCTTGATCACTACTTGTCTGTTTTTCTTCTCTACTTTTCCAGCTCTGTGAGGCAGAGCAAGTCCTGAAGAGGTCCCTTCCTATAGTTGCAGTGTTCCTGAAGATCATCCTCCTCTCTGGGCTCCTGAGGCTTGGTTCCTCAGGAATCAAAGTTCCCCAAAATCATTCATAAATTCACTTTTTTTTTTTCTTAAGCTGTTTTAGATTGGGTTTCTATCACAATTTGAAGAGCTCTAACTAATACAGAGGGCTAGTGGGACTGAACACTTGATTAACCAGAAAAATCTAATACCATTTTGATCTTTTTCTTTAAAGTAAATATCATGAAACTGCATTAGAGGCTGTCCCGAGAAATGAGCATTGAGTGATTGGTGTTGATCCTGGCTTGAAGCTCATCAGAGCTTCTCTGATATGTCCAGATAAAGCCTCCCTGGGTTCAGTTCTTGGCCTGCATCCTGCCTATTCACACTTGCTTGACGTCTTTGCTACTTCCACTGTGCCATCTCATTGCCACGTTGTTTAACTCCTGATATGAGTATCTCATCTCTCCAGTTAACGCCTCCTTGAGTCCAGCATAGTGCTATAAATGTATATAGCTGGTTCATCATAAAAGAATGAATTAAGGCATTTATACTGTTTGTGTTTGGATATAGAAGAGTTACTCTAACTTCTTGCTCTTAGTGTATACTTTTAGCATATGATAATGATACTACTTACTAAGTGTTACTATATGCCAGATCCTTGATCTTTTACCTAATTTTTCCAACAGTGCTCGGAGGTAGGTAACATTATTCCCATTTTATGAATGAGGAAAGATAATCTCAGAGAGACTATTATATGTAAAGGTCATACCCTTAGTGAGTGGCAGAGTTGGCATTTGAACCCATACTGGTCATATTCCAAAGCCCACACTTTGCACCTCTCTACTTACCACTTCTCAGTTTTCCAATTTACCTTCTGCCTGCTGCAATATAAGCCTTTGATTTCTGATTGGTTTCCCCACAAAACATATCTTTTAAGACTGTATACAATATTTCAATCATACATGCACTTAGCAAATTTCAAATCTGTCAATCAGTCCCTGTCCAAAATAAAAAAGGATTACAAACTACAGGAAGACAAGGCTGCTACAGCCAAGTGCCTCACAGAGAGAATGCCACAAGAGCTGTTGGAGTTATTTTGGATGGTACAAGGAATAGCTTGTGAAATGGAGAAATTAGGATGGATCTTGGGTGCACTTCCAAAGAATGAGCTCCATTAGTGTAGTCTCTCCTGGGGAGTTCTGTGATGGAAACTCATTGCTGGAGTTATTTAAAAATGAACTATCAATACTCTTCAGGGACTGATCCTGTGCTGATAGGGGGTGGACCAGGCATCTAAAGAGGTCATTTTAGTCTCTGATTTCTGTAAAAACCACTGTTCTTATGGTACATTGATATTTGCGATGAATTTCCATTTCTGCCTAATTACCCAAGAAGCCTCCCAGACTGAGTTGAAAGTGAATGATGTGTCAGGCTCTGGGGCAACTGGAGGAAGTTTCTCCCTGTGGATGTGTTCCTCTGTGTTCTTTTTCAGGGTTCTTCTTGCTGGTGGTGAGCCTCAAGGCCCCTGAGTCCTGGCCAGGGTACCTTCTGGGTGTGCAGTGCCATGAAAACAGCTCTAACCCCCAGCTGACTCTCAGTGCCGCCACTTGAATATGCAAGTCTGTGGTCCCCAGCCAGGGCTGCTAGGCGGCTGGGAATAGTGACATATGCTAAATAGTCTGATTCCCAAAGAGCAGGAGCAGGCCTGCTGAGAGGCCCATAAAACCCCTGCCTATGATTCCCTGCCTCCATATGCTGCAAGAGGTGTTTGTTTGGCTTTGGGCTGGTGGTTAGGAGAAAAATCTGCTAATGGTATTGTTTGCTGACTTAATTGTTCTGTTTGATCTGAGGCTCTTCTAGGGAGCGAAGGGAAATGCAATGTTTGATCAGGGTTTTCCTCAAGCAAAGTTTACTTCACAACATGCTAAGAAGAGGAAGAAAGCAGAAAGAGTTGCAGAAAAGGGAAGATGAGGACGTCAGTGGACGCTTTGCCAGGCCCTGGGTGGCGCTGAGGTTCACATGCGAAGAGCAAGTTAGCCGAGGCCATGGGCAGGGTCTGGAACCCAGTTAAAGCAGAGGTCCTCTCTGGCTAAAGGAAATGTAAGGCATCACATATTGCTTTTTATTTATAATGTCTACATTATGTAGTTCCAAAGAAGATTTTTATAGATTATAGTAAAGAGTTCATATAATACAGGGTGGAAAATAATGCAATAGTTAGTAAGTAATAATACAAGAATAAACTGTTTCATGTATTCACAGCTGTGAACCAGTTTTGCCCCACCCTGCAGAGCACTACTGAAGCAAAAGATCAGACACTAATTACACTGAGGATGGGGAGAAATAGTCATATCAGAACCCTAACCCGATTGTACTACCAAAAACTAAGCGTCAAATTAGTCCTGGGTGTTTGGATATTAAGCTAAGGCGTAAGTGGAAATACCTAGGAGATCTGATTTTCACTGTCCAATAAAAGGATGCATATCAGATTGGGAGAAGAGAGAAATTATTTTTTATTCTAAATTTTGAGGAGATAATATCAAAGAGATAAATATCCTTTGATCTCCACCTCATGGTGCTGTTGTAAAATAAATAGAATTATCGAGACCAAAATATTTTCTAAAATATGCCAGAAGGGCCACATGTATGGTGATCTTGTTATTGTTGGTGACAGTTCCTTCAGCAGCAATTTTGTTTTTGGACTGGCTTCCCCAGGTAAATGAGACAGGGTAGGGTATGCCGAG
>PVJI01010368.1:0-60699 GCA_004026765.1 Micronycteris hirsuta | reverse complement strand
TTTTCCTTCTTTTTATCTCGGTGCACTTGTCAGCTGGCAGATGCCTGCGACCTGGGTCTCTTTTTGGATGACGTTGCCTCTGGGGGCGGGGTCTGGGAGGAAGCAATGGCGGCCTCTGATCACCGAGGGCTCCCGTCACTCCTCCTCTCCCCAGCTCCCCACCGCCTCCTCTGCCAGACTCGGCTCTGCTGGCTCAGCCTTGGCCTCTCTCCGGCAGCGTCGCTGGCTTGCGGGATTCACCCGTTGTTTGGAGCCACGCCCTGTTCAGGCACTGGCGGCCTGAGTAGCGGCGTAAGTTGCGGCGTGAGTGAGACCCTCCGTGAGTGCTGCTTCCTCCGCCCGTCTCTGCCCTGCTTACCGGCCTGGATGTTCGTCCTCTCCTACCTCCTGGGTGTCGGACTTCCCTTCAGTTTGATTCTGTCCGTTCTGGTTGTTTAACTCTTTGCTACTGCATTCCTTGTTCGGACATTCTGGATGTGCGGGCAGCGAGTGCGACCACCTACGCTGCCATCTTGGCGGAAGTCTGCTTCTAAAATTCTAACTTGCACAGAGTTCCGGAAGGGGACCGTTTAGTCCCCGATAGGAACTCAACTTTTGAGGCTTTTACGTTCTTCTCTTTTCTTGTCCTGTTCACTACTTTAGTTCATTTCATTACTTGATTAATAATTTACAAAAGGGATGCACTTCCCAAATCTTTACTTTTCCTAAGGAAACATGAAAGTGAAGATGTCGTGTTTTTTCTGCTTGCTGGTTTTCCTGCTTCCTGAAGAATGCCCATTTACCTTTTTAAACAAATGTTATTGAAATACAACATATGTACAAACGTATCATAAAGCATAAATGTACAGTTCAGTGAACTCTCTCCACCTGAACACAGCCCTAGAACCAGTGCCTGTAAGAAACAAAACATCACCAGCTACCTAGAAACCCCTCCTCCCAACCGTCACTTAACTCCTGCCCTCACTTCTGCTCTCACTTCTAGTGTCACACGTAAGTTTTGTCTGTCTTTGTCCTTTATGTAAAGAGAGTCAATCAGCATTTATTCTTTTGTACCTGGCTTCTCTCACTCAGCATTACATTTGTGCAATTCATCTGTACTTTTGCATTTGATTGTGGATCCTGCATTCTCACTGCTGAATGATATTCTAGTGTGCGACCACACTACAGTCCATCCGTGCCGCTGTTGACAGCACTTGTGAAGTTTCCAGTTGGGGAGTGTTATGAACATGAGTGCGTATTACTTGAGATTTTGATGGACTCATTTCCGCAAGTCCTTCCTAAAGTTATTATGAATATTGAACACATAATTTCAAACTAACCATAGATATGCTTATGCCTTCTTCCTTTTTCACTACCACCATTATCACGGGTAATTTAAAATATACTTGTGTAGATATTTTCTTAAACTGAAAACATTTCTAAATAATATTAGTAGCTGGAGCAACAGGAGCCTCCAGCTCTGAAGAGCATAACTATCTTTTAATCAGTCCTGTTGTCATATGCTCTTAGGTCTAGTCAGTCCCCCTAGTCTAGTCGATCTGGCCGCCCCCTCACCCCTGTGTAAACCTCCGTAGCAGTTATGTCTTGAAAACTGATGAGGCCATGTAGAGCTTTCGTCTAAGTAATATTACATAGCCTACTAGCTTGGAATCAAATCTTTTTAAATTGAATGAGTCACAGGCATACTCAGATAACTTGGGCAGACACCAAAAGTGGTTCTGTGCATTGTCCCTGGACGGAGGAACTTGACTTTTGGTTGATCGGGTGAGGAGAGGGGCCACCTGTGACTGGTGTCAAAGTGGCCCATGTTTATTGCATTCTAATCTTTTCTTCAATAATGTTGTCTTAATTGCAACATCTTTGTATTTCACCTTTCCTCTAAACCAGCGAGAGGTACTACTGTCGTTTTCAATTTCGTAGCCAAACTATTCTGTTTCCATTTTCCATTTGACAAAGACCCTCCAGTCGTGCCAGGGAAGCCGGGCAGGAAAAGGAGTGGTGTCTCCACAGGCAATGATGGGCCCTCGGCGTGGGCCCTGCGGAAAGACTAGGCAGTCTAGTCATTGTGACTATGTTTTTACATTTCTGGATTCTCTTTCTTCCCAGAAGCCAACAATAATTTTTTCAGGGATCATCCATTTTAACATCTGATTCTGCTTCTTTAAATGTACTTGGTGTCTTCTCTGATCTGATCGTCTCAGTTATAATGCATCCTAAAAAGTTTGCTCTATATCCAGGAAGACAAAAACGGGGCCCAGTACCTGGATTATAATTACCTTGGTGTAAATCTCTCAGCACACATCCTGTCAATGTCCTGCCCCCTAAAATACAGCATCGACTATGGAATGCTAAAATGTTCATTGTAGTTTGAACTATAATATCAAAGAAATGGGGAGGAAAGACTAACTAGCAGAAGACACACTTATTCAAAGAAAATATGAAAGGAACGCAATGTTGGATACGCATTATGATTTGAATCATGTTAAAATATTGTCACATAAAGCCCTGGATGGTGTAGCTCAGTGGATTGAGCGCGGGCTGTGAACCAAAGGATTGCAGGTTTGATTCCCAGTCAGGGCACATGCCTGGGTTGCAGGCCATGTCCCCAGTGGGGGCCACGTGAAAGGTAACCACACATTGCTGTTTCTCTCCCTCTCTTTCTCCCTCCCTTCCCTTCTGTCTAAAAATAAGTAAATAAAATCTTTAAAAAATTAAAATAAAATAAAATAAAATATTGTCACATAGAAAACGAGTTGGAAAATATATGCCAAAAATTAATAGGGAATATCTTTGAGTGGTGGTATATAGGTGATTCTTATTCCCTTCTTTCCCCTGCATTTTAAATATTTCTATATGCTGAAACATTACATTTTAAAAGTCATCTGAAAGTGTTATTTTGAAGATAGGAGGAAGTAAGGGAGAAAAGATGGGAGGTGAATGAGGGGGAAATTTGATGAAAAAAAATTGAAACATAATTCTGTTGAATTTAGGATGTGTTCATTTATTTAAGAAGCTATTCAGCTTGGTATCCTAAGGCGTCCAGTCAGTGGAGTGTGGTCAGCAGCTCCCTCCTCCACCCCCAACAGGCCAGATCTCAGCTTTATGAGGTGGCTTTGATACGCACTGACTACCGCGGAGCAGGGGAATTTGAGCACGTCCTGCTGACGGTGCTTAAATGGTTCTTTGAGAACAAAGCATGTACTCTAGAGTGGTTCTTTGGTTTGAGTTTGGGGTTTTGGGTTTTATTTCTGAAAATGCTAAAGGATTGACTGGTCCAGGCACACTAGCCTACCTGGCTTCCCTCCATACAAAACCCTAGTATTTGCCAAACCCTGACTAAGGTTAAGGACACAGCCTACAACCGTGAAACAGAAGCCAGTAAATCACAGTGATCAGACCTAAACATTCCACCTGGTAGGCACTGTGATCTATGGGGCTCAGATGCTAAAATTTAGAGGTTGAGCATGGAGGAGGCAGCAGGACACAGCTAATCCCAGTGACTCGCTGCTTACACGTGCTGAGTTTTCGCTTTGGTTGCAAACATGAAAATCAAACTGACTCTGGCTCAGCCAGAACTGGGGGTTTTGTTGAGCCACAGCACCAAACATGGGCCCGGGGAGTAAGGGCCTTCTCTCCTCCATGTGTCGACTTGACTGTCGCAGACTGCCTTTCTCCAAAAGAGAGAGGTGATGGCCAACCGCAGCTAGGCTCAGAGGTTCTCTGCTTCCTTCCCAGGGAAAGGACAAGCTCGAACTGCAGTCTGCGAAATCCTAGAAAAACCCCATCGGCCCTTTGAAGACACATGCCTACCCCTATGGATAGGGCAGGAGGAAGTGGTAAGGTGTAGAAGTTATGATCACTGATTTCCTATGGAGTCAGAAGGGGTAGTTTTCCAAAAGAAGGAAAGCACCATTCCTAGAGGAGAGAGGTTAAAAAACAAAACAAAATAAAAACAGATGTCTTCACACCAGTAATACTGGACACTGCTAAAATGCTTCACAAAACATCTCGGTTTGGATAACATTGTGCTCATTAAAATTTTAGTGTGTCAATTTTAATTTTGGGCAACTAAGATGAAGACATTATACATTTTAGTTAAATTTGATATTTAAGAAACTTAAAAGTTATTTTTAAAAAGGGTAAAAAGGAAAAGAATGCTTATTTTTATTGTGAGTGAGGCGCATAATTTAGGTTGTTGGTATAGTTTCCATTTAATATAACTAAGCTATGAATTAATGTTAATAACCCTGATTTTACAGATGGTAAATATGCATTTCACAGAGGTTAGCTGATTTGTCCAAATTCACACAGTAAATGACAAGGCCAGGGACCAAACAAAAGTATGTTGAAGTTCAAAACCTACATAAATTTATCATCAAAGCTCTCTTTATAAAATGCATGTAGGTCAACTTATTTGTAGGTGGTCATTTCCAAAATATATATCTTTTAAGAAAAATGAATGAAAAACAACACATTTTCCAGCTTTTATTCCTTTACATAAACCTTTATTATTTGTAAAAGAACATCAAATATTTCAAATGATTATACTAGTAGACATTTATGTTCAAGGTACTTTATTAGAAGCAAAAATAATAATAGCTCAAAAAGAAAAAAAAGAGAAAAACAAGATAAAGTAATATTCTTTGGCTTGTCACTACACTTATCCAGGATATCCACTCAATTATTCACACGTGAAAATATCAGTTAGCTTTTGTGTATAATGTACAATATCACACATTAAAGGGCCTATTAGAAGATTAGCTTCTATTGGATCCACTAGAAGATAAAAACTAATGAAAACCACTGGCCTTTATTTATTTATTTTTTAAGATTTTATTTATTTATTTTTAGAGAGAGGGGAAGGGAGGGAGACAGAAAGGGAGAGAAACAGCAATGTATGTTTGCCTCTCACACGGCCCTCATTGGGGACCTGGCCTGCAACCCAGGTATGTGCCCTGACTGGGAATCGAACCCTTTGGTTCCCAGCCCACACTCAATCCACTGAGCTACACAGGCCAGGGCAACCATTGGCCTTTAAATATAGTAGAGACATTAAAAATACACACAAATAAATATAGCTGAATGTGTGATGTGCCAAGAGATATAAGAAAAAAAATTGAGAATACAGAGGAATTTTGGTTCCTAGAAGGCCAAAGATGTTCTACAGGAAGTAACACTTAAGTAGCATTTGACAGTATTGATGGGATCCTGACAATCAGAGAAGCAAATGAGGAAATATTTCTGGCTAAGGATCTCCTATTCAAAATTAGGCAACAGAGTAAGAACTCCACAATTACTCTGTGTAGCAACACTAGCTCTGGAAAAACAGCAAAGGGAGTAGACCCTCCGAGACTGCCGACAATTATCCACACTTGGCTCTTTGACATATCTCGGACCAAGAAAAGTGTTCCTTGTCTCTTTAAGTATTTTATGCTATTCCCAAAGTTTATTCATTATCATTCTACTTTGAAAGAAGTCCCGTGCATTTCTTGCATTTGTTAGAAGTTGTGTGATGAGGATAACATTCATCTTTTTCTGGGAATTGAGAATTCTACTCTTATTCCAGTCTTATTATTAAATCATTGCACAGAACAAATAACTAGTTTTCTGCATTTCTATTGTCACATAATTAAAAGCAGAGTTAGGATCAAGGCCTCTTCAAAATCAGAAGACAGGCAGATGAAACGTTTTGCAAATCAAACTCCTTGGAGATGGTGAGAGATCCCTTCATGCAGAGGAACTAGGAAACAGTGTCACGGAAAAATGTGAATTCAAACAGAGCCAGATAGACTCGGGAACACCCAAGGTCAAAGCTCGGCTACATGGCAAGTATTTGGCTCCTCTAAACCTCAATTTCCTCCTCTTTGAAATGGTCTTAATCACATACACCTCTCTGGAAAGGATGCTGTACCAGTTGCCAAAAAATTATATTTTCTACTGTGTTGGAATTTAGTACCTTGATCGTTACCTCTGACTTTTCCTTGACACAAATTAAGTCTGTGGTATTTAAAAAAACACAAGAGGTTTTGGCCAAAAGACTAGAATTTTTTTTTTTACAATATTGTCTTTTATGTTGCTCTAGGTGAGTCACATACTTGATCCCTTTTAAATCATTTTTCTCACTAGGTACTCTTGAAACAGAAAAGTCACAGAACATGCAATCCTTTAAATAGCAGAGGATTTCTTCAAAAGTAAAAAGAGCAAAAGCTAGAACACACTCAAAACAAAATGGAAATTTTGAGGAAGATGATAGTTTTGGGGGAAATGGTTTATGTAAGCATTTTCACTGTGCTCTGAAAAATGTCATTGGCTCAGAGACCTTAGGAAAGTTATTTAACTTCTTTGAAACTTAGCTAGCTCGGAAGTGAAGTATAAAAATGTAATTTGGTCATTTAGATAAGTGATAGGTAGAATATGCCTTCCCCCACAGATGTCTGTGTCCTAATTTCCAGAACCTGTGGACATGTTAAGGTGCATTTCAAAGGGGGAATTCAAGATTGCCAATGAAATTAATGTTGCTGACCAGATGACCTTAAGAAGGTGAGGTTACCCTGGGTTATCCATTTGGGTTCTCAACAGTGAAGAGCAAAGCCGAAGGAGCTAGAGTGATGTGATGTAGAACCATTGCTCACTGTGAAGGTGAAGAGCGTCACAAGGAGAGCAGACGGCCCCTAGAAGCTGGAGGAGACCAGGGAACAGATTCTGCCCTTGAGCTTCCAGGAGGAATGCAGCCCTGCCTACAGCCCCTGGAATCTTCAGTCAGATTTCTGGCCTGAAGCGCTGTCAAATAATAAATTGGTGTTTCAAGCCACTAAGTTTATGGTAATTTATTACAGCACCTATAGAAAACATACAATGTAAGTAAATATTCCTTATATTTCATAATTATTTAAACTTTCTGAAAATTATGCTAAGCTTAGATATCATCTTCTGATGCATAAATATATATGGAACTATAAAATTTTGTCCAAAATATTTATTCTTCAATTATCTGTTGTTAAATAATGAAGCATATGGATGCAGCATCAATTTGGGGTAATTAGATATGAGTCATCATTATTCTAAACAAATATAAGTAGTCATAATTGATGCACTCACACAGACTAAAACATTGGCCTTTATAAAATAAACATAATTCATCTTACAGACGTTTGACACTTCAGAAGCCTTGCCTATCACCCACCTTGTATCTCAGCATGCACACTAATTAACCACCAAGAGGACCTTCCTCGTATAAGCACTAATATGTCAGGAAAGCATTATGACTTTATCCACTAAAGTAGAGAAAATATAAATTGTTTAGGCAAAGCTTTGAGAAAATAGAAACCCAGGACCATGGAAATGCTAATCATAAAGCCACCTTGAGATTTTGCTGCTCTTGGCAAAATGCATTTTCCTGAAAGTTTATTTAAATGCATTGTTTTTACTTTAGATAAACTAATGAATTGCTATGTCTCAGGAATTCTGTATTCAGCCTCAGGAGTCTGTCATTAAAAAAAAAAAAAAAGACCTATTTCCCCAATGCTCAAACATTAAAAATAAAGAGATAATCACCCTGGCAAGTGTATGCTGTCCTTGGTAGCAACATCAAGAATATTCCTGATTTTTTAAAAATATATACAACTCCTATAAGTTCCATATTTGCATGACTCAGGACTTATCCAATACCTAATGAGTTCCACAGAGAGCAAAACGCGTGAACGAAGCCCCACCCGTGCTGTGCTGGAGCCGGCTCTTACCTGATCATGAGAGCTGATTTTTAAATTTTCAAGAATTTTGCAACCTAGTTGACATCATGTTATCTTCATAGCTTGAAATCATCCAACACTACAAATCAGGATTGGCTGGCTGGTTGGTTGATTTTTCCCAGAGAGAGAGAGAGAGCTGTTCGACATTTACCAGAACACCACTGGCCCTGAGCACAGGCACTCACTCACACTCTGGTAAGTAAAACCAGGGTGGCCATCCAACATAACACACAGCCCAGGGGCGTTCTTCTACGTCCTAGATACAGTGGATGTGTGTGTTTGTAACTTCCCCCCACGTGGCTGTCGTTTTCTTATTCTAATATGTTACCGTTTTCCAATAAATGAAAGTAAAGCACCTTGAGGAAGGTGCTTTCCAGTTCATACAGTGGCAGCATGTAAATTACGGCTACTTTGCAGGGGTTAAGTCAGAATAACTGTGATAGAGGATTTAGGCATCATGGAAATGACGAAGGAGTTCAAATGAGGAGACTCCATCCGTTTGCAAATATTTGCCATTGCTTTAGGAAGAGACATCACTGAGCTAGGTTTTATACACAGGCAGATTTTTCTGAGAGTAAATAGTGGAATGAGAATTCCAAAATACAAGAGCGAGTTCTGGTTTTTCAAACAGACAATCGTGTTGTCTAGAACGCACCAGAAGAAAAGCACTTCTCAGGGTCATTCAGGGCCAAACTGGATGGGGATCTTCAATTCAAAACTACGAAGTTTAGATTTTTCAGGTGCACTAGAAATTTTAAAGCCTGATTTTGTGCCAAAAGGAGGGCTATGCTAACATGAAACTAGAGACCTAATCAATGACACAAGAATTTTTACGTGTTTTCTTTACCATCATACCTTCAGGGCTTGGTTAAGCACACAGCACATGGTAGCACTAAAGTTGTGTCTGTTTGGGGACAATCAGCTGGGTTTAAGCCATTGTCATTAACCCTTCTACCGCCAAACAGATCTGTTAAAATATGTTCATTACACCCCAGCCAAGCTGACCCCAAACCATTTTCTGAGTCATTTCATAAGTGGTTTTGTAGTCTTTTCTGGTAAGATAGTTTGCCAGACTAAAATTAAGAAGATAAACTTAAGAAGCTAATGATAAGCAGACATAATTTGAATAGAAATTGTGACAAAAGACTAGAAAAAGGGAGACTTGCGTAATAGAGTTGCTCTCATCCTGCCGCAGAGACTTGAATCAGAACCAGCGAGTGGTGCTCGGTGTGAGGTCAAGGCAACACAAAAGAAACTGGAGTTGAATGCAATGGGGTGATAGTTACTGAAGAGGTCCGTTCATTTCAGCTTCAGGATTCCCTACATAGAAAGTGTGCTATGCTGGAGCCCTTCCAAATCCTGCCATTTGTGACACCCTTGGCCTTTGTCATTTGCTGAGATTCCCAGAAGAGGGAAGGACTATAGCATAGCACTAGAATTGGTGTGGTGATGATATTGTAAGGTGTAAGAATGTCAGCTCACTATATGGTACACCTGAAACTTATATAACCAATATAAGATTGTATACCAACTATTCTTAAATTTTTTTCAAAAGGGCCAAGGTCTGAAGGACAGCAAGATGAAGATAAATAGATAAAATAGAAAAAGAACATTGACTGTGAGGTCCTCATTCATTTATAAAGTACGGAGAGGTGTAGGGAAAGTATCACAGCGCATGTTACCACTTTGTCTTAATGACCCCTCCATCAACTCCCTGTTCTCTCGACTTTCTCCCAAATATTTGTTAGAGTCCTGTGGGGGCCACACACATGCTCCACATAAAACCAAGTCCAGTACTCTTGACCACTCAAGAATTTCCCCTCTCTGGTTTCAGTTTTCTGCAGACTTCTCCTATTAATGCCGATTCCTAATGCAGCAGCTATGCCCCAGTGCCTACAAAGGGGACTTTAGCTGCTAATCCCTGGCAAAGGGACAGCCAGCCACAGCTACCTGTCTCCAGTGATACATCTCTCACAGTGCTGATGCCAGGCACCAAGGGCACTGTCATCTGACCTGAGGGCTCTGTCTCTTGTTACTGCCAAAGATTTCCCAGCATAGGATTTTTCCATTGTGTCAACTACCATAGTATTGTGTTCTCACATCCCACAAAGACTTTTATTTTTATTGGGGGGAGAAATATATACATAATATATGCTACATATAATATGTGCTATATATAATAGAATATATGATACCATATAGTATAGAACATATAAACACTATCCATATAAATACATGTCTATATGTGTATCTATATGCATGTATGTCTATACATATGTATGTCTATATCTATATATACACTACATCAATAACATATATAGTATTCATTTGTCTTATTATTGCAGACCCCTTAACCCAGGACTCCAATTTGAACTCACGGCAACATTCTGAGTGACAGACAATACAGGAAGCTCAGAATCTCCCTTCTCCCAAACTTTTGAATCTCATCGCTCACTTCCCTGCAGACACACCATTTCCTGCGAGGCTCCTCACTTCACCCTAAACAAACTCTTGTTGTGCATGCCGCCCCCATCGCAGACAGGGCTGATATTCCGTCAGCCGGAGCCTGTATGCATATGTCATGTGTTCACAGCTGGCACCCATTCTGATCCGTCAGTAGGAAGTATTTTGCCTAGTCTCCTGTCTCCAGAACTCCCTAAATCCTGGGGTAAATACAGTGGAGGCTCACAGAACAGCACAGATTTCTTAAAAAGAAGTCTCAGGAAAGTGCATTTTCCATGCCTTAGTTCCTTAACATAGGAAGAATATACAATATTAATATTATCATATTAATATGATGATAAAAGTGTTAATTTCTACTTCAGGGGGTGTCAATGCATTTCATTAGCAAGGATCTTAACTATAGAATAGCACAAACTGTGACAAACTGATCCCTTCTGACACCGAAACGTGGCCCAACGTCCCAGTCAAGTAAAAACTGCTGTGTCCATTCTCCTCTTCCTTTTCACAGCAGAATTCCTGTGTTTTGTCTGATCACATGGCCACTCAGCTAGAGACTACATTCTCAGCCAGGGTAGACTCGTGATTATGTTTCAACAAATAGAATGTGAACAGACGCACTGTGTACAACCTCTGGGTCATATTACTTTGGAAGGAGATTTTTTGCACTCTATGGTGAAGACTAGGACATACAAATGTGCTGATGAGCCAGTTTCAACCAGGATGCAAAAGTAACCAGAGAGATGAAACCTGGGTCCTTGCAAAGCTCACTCGGGGCCTATTCTGAACAGTTGAATGAAGAAGAAGTAGAGTCCTATCTTGGCTGAGTCTCAGCGTTTTATTGAGAGGTGAGGGACCTCTTTGTTCCAGCAGCTTAATCTCTGTGTTAACAAATACAAGGAGTTATTATAAAGCCATTAGCCTCTGGATGGAAGAGACAAATGTTTAAAATTTGTATATGAAAGACCAGAAAAACTACGCGACACAACCTCAAGGACTGTGTGGTCCCCATGGGAACAACACCTGTTGAAAAGAAACACTGCGGGCTTGAAGTGTAGATGTGATACATCACAAATTGCATGAGTCTGGAAATCAACCCTATTTAGGATTTCCTATGACAAAAAAGAATTACGTTAAAATAAAGAAACTTTTTGATGTCCTCTGAAGCAAGTTCTCCCATATTAGTACCCAGGCTATCATAGTAAAATGAATACATAAATAAAATGTAAAAGATAGGTGGATGTGTCTGGGTCATTAGTGTTAGCTACTATAATGAACACTCCCCAAACTGGGGAGCACAATCCAAACTTTGTACACCTTCACCTGATACCCAGTGCAACTGGGCAGTTTTCCCAGGGGGCCCTTCTCTAACCCATGACTGCCACCTGGGTCCTTCTAACATTTTTACTCACTATCTTGGAATTCTTTGCTTTTAACACATGGATGGGGGGATAGAGAGAGCGTGCCTGGGGAAGGTGCACAGAATACACAGTCACCTAGGCCTAGAAGTGAGAGCCAATATTTTCACTCACATTTCATTGACCAGAACTAGTCATGTGCAAGACTGGGAATTATAGGGAACTCATGAATATTCATAAGCATTTACCATCTCTTCCACAGCAGCCATTTTGACTGCCGGGGAAACAACAACCCCAAACATACCGATTATAATCTGTTATCCCCTTAAACTCCCGATCCCCTTCAGGTCTGTGAAATACAGGAAGGATTCAGATATAACCTCCATTCCACAACACTGGCCCTAATTTTATGGGAGTTGAGAGATTAGAATTTATTTTTGCCTTTTTTCATTTGAAATTCTTGGTGAAATGCTTACATTGCATCCTAACTTAGTTTCAAACCGGAATTTAATTGGCCTTTTCAAGATAACCATAAACTTCCGTGTGCCCTGATGAACCACCTTAAAACAAAACAAAACGAAATAAACAAAACAAAGCTGTGTCAGGAGAGAGAAGACGTGTGCTCTGTTTCAGGCTGTGTCCCTAACTGTCTGTGTGGATTTGGGAGAATCGCCCCCTCTGGGCTCTGTCTTCTTAGCTGGGAGAAAATAATCAAGCAAACACGAAAGGCTGGAGGGCAGGGAGTTGCACTAGATGATTTCCAAGGCCACATCTGGTCTTCCATGGCTCTGTAATTTTAAATGGCATGTCCTTGATGATGTTGACAGTGTTAAAAACCAGGACATTTTAAGAGCTTCCTAGACTTTGGATATTCTTATTTTAGAAGCTCCACCTTACTTGCTACCAAACATATTAAAATGTACTCACATCCTACTGAAATGTAATTTATGTGGAATTATACATGAGTTTCATGTTTTGAAGCCGATAACTTTGTTCAAGTCTAAAATGTTTTATTGACCTTAACAGTATGCCTACAGGGTCCAATGATACACTGATCCTCCAAAGAATCATTTTCCAGATTCTCATAAAATGGATTTCACTGTGGTTCAGTGGGTTTCACCATGCAGAGCTCCTAAAAGTGGAACTTATACTGAAACCCTCTGTTCTTAGGAAACAGAGATGGCACTCGTCACTACACTCACTTGGGAAGTCAAAGGAGCTGGGACAGGGATTGGCAGGAAGGGTCGCCTGGCATGACAAGGAGGTCAAGAGCTATTTAAGCAATGTGGGCCAGCAGCCTTGACGGCTCTCTTAACATGGTTGTGGGATCATGCTTGGTGTATTTAAAAAGGCCTAGAGATTTGAAAGGGAATTTAATTTTATGAGGAAACATTTACAGTAGTTGAGGTACAAGAAAATGAGAAGTAGACACCTAAAAAATTACATGGATTATTAGACTAATCAGTTACTGATCTATACAATTCAGAATTCTATAGAATATAGAAAGTTAGGCAGCATGCACAATGAACATTTCACACTAACTTCCACGAGCTCCCCAGAGAGAACTGTTGGCTAAAGAATATATCTGCCCTATTACCCAGAAGGGCAATCCAGCTGGAGACACCACTGAGAAGTTCATGAAAAGAACAGAACTTCTTCATAAGGATGTTCTGCTCTGGGATCTGCTGACCCTGTCCACCCAGACTCTACCAAACCAGGCGCGCAGCCAGATTTACCCACTCATGCTGCTCACTTCTGAAGATTTCAGCTCTTCCTACAGAAGTCCTCGGAGGGCCAGTGCAGATCATCTGAGCTGGGGAAGGCTTTGTCAACCCATTAAATTCTTAATAGGCTTACTAACAGGCCAGGCAACAGTCAAAAGAAAACATTTGTGGCAACATAGACTTCCAAAATGTCTATCACCACAAGTTACCCTGATGGCTAATAAGGCTTATTTATCACCTGGATCTACAGAGGGAAGATAGGAGGGACTTCTTTCTTGACACTAATAAAATTGGACATTTACTTAATCGATGCCTTCAAGATACCAGCTTAATTAAAAAATATAAAACTAACATAATAATCCCCTTATTTGAATGCCTGTGGCCTATGTACCATCAAGAGCAATCTTAGAATTATTTGGCCTTCCTAGACTGATTATTATGAAATAAATCCATTTTTCTTAATTCAAGATTACAAATAAAGTTGTCATGTAAGGCCAGTGGTAAAAATCAGGAAAAACTATTTTAAAACCGTGGTACATACTGAAATCGACCGGCTTTGGCAAGCATCTAACTAATTACAGACCTATTTTGTAATTTGGAATTAGGCCAAGCCATTAAGACAGCTTATACAAAACAGCCTAGACTAATAAAGGAGGAACTCAAGAATTAGGATGAACCAAAAATGAGCAGAGCAGCTGCCGAACACCTGGTAGTTAATAAAAACTGAAGTCAAATAGTTGAAATATACGGTAAAAACCATGTCAAGATGACTATTTACAGGAAAAGAAAGATCCCTGCAAGGAGAAGAAAAGAATTCAAGTTTCTCAAAGTAATGAATTCTATCTCAAATTATCCAAATTTAAACAGCAGAGGATATCAGCAGCAATCAATAACTTGATTTTGATAGAAGTAAAAACAAGATAGCAGAAAATTCATGTTCTCTCCATAAGCCTATGTAGAGAAGTTGGCAATTAGAGAATTAAAAGTGATCTTATTGCTGTTTCTTATTACCAACTCCGAAAGGAAAGAGAATAGGACTAGAAGTCAGGAAACTTGTCATGAAGGAGGCTGTGACCCTGGGCACATTATTTAACTTGTTTGTGCTTCAGTTTCTCTCCTAAACTGAGGCACTTGGACTAGATGACACCTAACGTCTGCTCCAGCTCCGACACTGTATTTCACGGAAAAGATTGTGAAGTCTCAGGGTGACTAAATCAGGGGAATGGTATGTGATTGAGAACAAGGGCAACAAGAGCCTAAGGGGACTTTTTTTTACTTCTCATTCTTGAATTAAGCTCAGAGTGCCTAGATTCGGAATTCTCTCCTAATTTTCTGAATAGGACATTGTTTCTTGTGTCTAGTAGACAGTATGGCTGCCTTCACGATACTGTGCAAAGTTGCCTGCAAATTTTTCAGTGTGCTTTGTTTTGGAGTGGATTCTTAACAGCACAGCCACAGCAAAAATATTTACCCTAACTTTATCACAATAATCTCTGTGTCAGGGGCACAGCTTACCTTTTTCCTCTTCCATCAGAACCAGTTTCAAGATATAAATGAAAAGAGTCCTTCGAGCCTTACCCTGCTTACCCATAATCCTCACAGCACCCCTTCCTCGGTACCTTCCCTCTGGCCTGGGCCCTGACGGCCAGGACTGTGCCTATGGAGACAACTTCTGTGCACAGAAGCAGAGGCTTTTTGGTAGAAAAAGGCAAGCTTGTCACAGGCAGACACCCAGCACCAATCATCATGCCTGGCACAGAGTAGGAGCTGAATAAATACCAGGTGAATCGCTCACAAGCATTTTAAGGGTAACAAACCTGATCTTACAGTCCCTCAAGACCCTGCTGCCTCTTCCAGTAGATAGCTCCCACCAGAGTCATTGGATGCTAACGTGTTTACACAACAATCCCCAGGTCAGAGGACAGCATTCTCTTAGACTAAACAATTTCACCCTAAGGCTTACCCCAGGAGTCAGCATGGGAGACAGGAGAACAGCTCAAAATCCTTCAGTTTTCACAACGCACTTGCAGCCTCATCTTTCAATCACTTACCTTAAAATATAAAATCTTCATTTATTTGTAGTCACTAGTATGAGCAATTTTAAGACTTAAAGGATAAAGGGAAGGAGAATGGAAAAGGGAGTAGGAGTGAAGGGAAGTTCTATTGTTGAGCTCTGCTGAATTACCGGCAGAGTTCTGGACACTTTACATACAATGTCTTATTTAGGCCCCAAGCTGGTAGGTCATTCCTTGACAGACAAGGAAAAAGGGGCTTGTGGAAGCTGGTTTGTTTATACAAAGAGACAGAACTGAAATCAAGCTTTTTGTCTTTCTTTTTCTTTTTTAAACTGTTTATCTCTTTCAAAAAAATCTTTTCATTTGTGGTTGGCTCAGACCTTACATACTATCAACGGAATCACAGCAAAACTATCCCCTCGGCTTGTGAGCCTGTCTGTCTCTGTCTGCCAGGTCTTGTAATTTGCCCCTTCAGGGCCCAGCTCAACACTTCAAAGAAATGTCCATTTCTTTTTCACCTTGCCTTCCACTGACAATGATATGTCACGGTTATGGGTTGAATTGCGTCCCTACAATAGATGATGAAGTCCTAAGCCGGAGTAGCTTATTTGGAAATAGGGTCTTTGCAGATGATCGAATTCAGATGAACTCCTTAGGGTGGACCCTGATTCAATGACTGGTATCTACACAAGAAGAGGAAATTTGGACACTAACAGACATGCACACGGGGAGAGAGCTGCATTAAGATGAAGGCAGAGATCAGAGTGAGGTATCTACAAGCCGAAGAATGCTAATTTTTGCCAGCAAAGCACCAAAAGCTAAGAGAGAGGCGTGGAACAGAGTCTCCTGCACAGACCTCAGAAGAAACTAACTTTGCTGACACCCTGATTTTGGACTTCTAGCCTCCCAAACTGAGACAATAAATTTCTATTGTTTAAGCCGCTCTGCTCTGGTATAATGTTAGGACAGACCCAGGAAACTAAGACAGCCACCACGCAGCAAATACTAATAATACACATGGAACAGCTGCAAATTACATAACACAAGTTATTCAGAAAGATCAAATAAAAATTCAGAAGGCAAAAGTAATCTTTGTTCAATATATATTCATTCTACTCTGATCACTATAATATTCAGAAAATGAGGCCATCGGATGTAACCAAGTATTTTAATTACATTAATTGCTAACAAAAACTAAAGCTTTTAATCTGGTAAGTAATTTCAATGCTTTCTAGAACTGTATTCTCGGAGGTTCATCCATGTGAAATTGACAAACGTGTTTTTAATTCACAAAGGAAATTGATACTGCCCAGAAACTGGAAGATATTTAACTATTAAAACTCAGCCATAAGTTTCAGCTCAGTGCAGGCAAGTTATGAATTTGAAGGCCCAGGGAATGAATGGTGACAGGCAAGGACACACTTCATAGATACTTTTTTCCAGACCATCTCATGCCATACTTTCATATGCCTTTCTAGTTTGCTTATAAGTACAAAGGGAATAGAATTCAAATAATGTGGAAAATAAGATTGTGCTTTAGTGGACCCAATTCAATTTGTTGGCAAATATTGAAATTCACTTGTGAGTTAGTTGGGAAAATCACCAAACACAGAGTTAAGATAACTTCCCTTGTGTATCAAATGAGGTTTAGCTGGCACCCAGGAAAGGAAAAGGGGCCGGGATAATCAGTTCTACAGATCAGCACATTCTGTATTCTTCTGTGTTTTATGTCGCAACAGCCTCCAGCCACTGCATTTCTTCCAGCTCCAGCTCATCACAATGCATTATTCAAGAAAATATTTTAAAATTTACTGAGCACGTATTAATTTTTTATTAACTTAACAAATACGTATTTTGCTTGTATAGTGGGCCAGGCACTATCCTCGGATGTCACTTTCTTCTAAAGATCAGTGATAAACTGAATAAGTACAATTTCTGCCCTCTTAAAACCCACTTTTAAGCTCATTTGTAGACTTGTGTTTGAGGCAAAAGTAGTGCTTAGCAATGTACTATACCTGCAAGAAGTTTATGGCGGTTTGTGAGGGCCAGACCCATGGATCTCTCAAATAACAATGCAATGTACAACAGAGGAGTAAGAGTCCAGTAGGTGATATCAACAATTATTCCTGGGTTACTTGAAAAAAAAAAAAACATTGTCACTGGTTTTCTGCCTAACCCTGCCTGTCCCCCCGCCCCCACTTCTATGAATTGTCCGTCCCCATTTCATAAAGGCAGCTGTGGTTTAATGTAATCCTGCCCCCAGAGACAATTCACATCACCCACCGCCATCTATAATCTAAATCTAAAATAGATTATGATAACTGCTACAAACCCAGAGAGCAGCTAAGGTTTTGCTGTCCCTTGAGATCTAAAGAAGATCGACTTAAATTCCCAGTTTTGTCCTGTAATTCAAACACCTTCAGCTTCAACATTCTGTTCTGCCACCTTATTTTTTACTGTGAATTGTGAGATTACCTTTATTGCCACCATTTTCAATCTAAATGTGCCTCCCAAAAACAAATAAAAAATAAAAGCCTTACTCTACAAACACCCTAAAATGGAATACCAATGTCCCTGACCTGACTCTATAGGCTACTCTGTGTTGAGGTGAAAAACATCCAAACCCACAGAGAATTTGTATAGGATTTTATTTTAGCCAAACGGATGACCTGGTCCTCAGGGGACAGCTTTTATCACCAAAAACTGCTGAGAAGTTCTGAATTTCAATAATTTATTTTCTGCTCTATCTCTAAACTTTTCCCTTGATGAATGCCTCAGATTACGGGTCTTGAGAGAGTATTAGCATGGGGAGGTCAGAAGTGGGGTATTCACACTGAAACCAGGAAAGGCAGTGTTCGTTCTGCCTGGCACTACCAGAACCAATAAGTAGAGACAAGAATTGAATCTTTATGGGCACTTTATTCAGATGCCGGTGATCTGAGAGGCTGGTGGGTTATGTACCCTCAAAAACTCTTAACATCTTACCTCCAACTGACCTTTTTATAAGAAGAAGAAAGGGTAAGTAAGGGGCTTGGGAAAATGTTGATTGGATAAGAGTTGTAGTCTTGTGGTGATTTTCCTAGTACTTCTTTATCGGTTGATCAACAACTCTTTATCTGCATCATGGACATTCCCTCCCTGGAACACCAAGGCTCAGATACCATACACATTGCTTACAGACCTCCTGGGGCACAAAGGTGGAGTACCTTGCTGACTTCCTGGCGTCCAGCATCCCCGTTCCTGGAATAACAGCTTTCCACATGCATTAATCACACAAGCCTATCAACTATGACTGAAGTTAAAATCTCTAACTCCAGAGTTCCGCTTTCAACATTAGCATTACAGGAGTTTACTCAACTTCACAGCACTAGTCTTATTTTTTACATCTGCTATACATTTTTTAAATGTCTAACAGTTCTTACTTGCTGTTCTTTAAATGCCTATGTATAACAGCATCTTGCTCATGCTTCACGGATGCAAAATCTTATCTCCTAAGGATATTAATGGTAGTTTCTGATGTTTGTATGTTTCTGAATAGCTTTGGATTTTTCAGCTTCCCTATCTTTATTTGTTTTATTTAGTTTTTATCTTTTATGTTCAAGTTCCTTGGATATCTGATTATGTGCTCATCTTTTAAGAAAAAAGCAGTAAAAAAGCAGAATCAACACTCTGTGTGATGAATGGGTTTTTTGACTGTGAGTCTATGCTTTTTGATCTCCAACCTACAGGTAGAAAAGTAGCAATCCATAGACTGAATCTGAAACAAACATGTCTGTGTTTTGTTTTGATTTGCAGTTCGATTTGCATGCCTTTAACTCACATCCTGAGTAAATCACACCATTCCTTTGTGATTTAAACTACTTTCAGGCTTCAAAGTTCTACCTAATACTTTTTCTACCAGTCAAAACCTTGCTTATCTTTTAACACAAGCTCAGATGTCTCCTGCTTTGTGACACCTTCTCTCACACACTCAGGACAACTTCTACTTTGCCTGGTCTGCATTCCACCAAGGTTTGTTTCTCTATCAGAGCCCTTGCTCTGGTCCTCCTTAGCATGACAGATATTTGATGTGCCCGTGGACCGGGGATACTCCACGTGACTGCACATCCTGTAAGGCAGGGACTCTATCTCAGACATGTTAGTCTCTCATATAGTAGCTTTAGTAAAACACTCAAGATTACTTGAAATCTTTTGGGTTCAATGAAGCAGGGGCTGAAGGAAGAAAAGGAGGACAAGGGAGCATAGATCAAATCTGATACTTATTCCTGAGTTTTCGATTATTCAAATCACGAACTACAATCCTCCCCGCCAACCCTCAAAGTAAGCAACACGCCATCCCGAGCTGCAATGTGGCTTCAATATACTTTCAAATGATTTCACAGAGCATAATCTGTTTCACATGATAGAACATTTCAAGCTGTAACAAAAGAAAGAAGAAAAAACAAAAACCCCATTTTATTCAAATGAAGGAGAATAGAGTCCTGCATTTGAAGAGGTAATTTATATTCATTTGTGATCATGCGCCCTTTGAGAATTCAAATCAGGTGAAACATAAATCTTGACACATCTGCAAATGTGCCCAGGCACAGTAAATCACAGTTTGGGGCAAATATTTCAAAGGCACTCTTCAGATATCTGAGGCCTTTGAATCTCTGTTGGTTTTATCTCACCATGGCCTCAGTTGTAAAGTATCCTTGATGTTCCTAAGTGGCATAGGTTCTTTTTAATTTACTTAATTGTATTGAAATGTATTTGACATCCAACATTGTATAAGTTGAAAGTGTGCATATATCAATTTGACACATTTATACTCCATATGATTGCCACTGAAGCATTAGCTAATACCCATAATTATTATTCCTTTTAGGAATGGGAACAACTCAAATCTAGTCCCTTTGCAAGTTGAATACTTATAATACAGTTCTGTTGTCTGTAATCACTGTACTGTGTATTAGATCTCCAGGACTTATTTATCTACAAGCATGTACTCTCAACATCTCTCCACTCCCTACCCCACACCCCTACCCCCCACCCGAGCCCACGGTACTCACCATTTTACTCTGCTTTTACACGTTTTTTGTTTCTTTTTTGTTTTCTTTTGTTTTTGTCTTGCTTTAGATTCCACATATAAGCGTCATCACACAGTATTAGTCTTTGTCTGCCTCAGTTACCCCACTTAGCATTATGTCCTCAAGTCCATCACGCTGTTGCAAATGGCAGGGTTTCTAAGCAGCATGGATTTTTTTCACGCCTCGCGCCCATTTCCACCGAAAGCTCCAAGGACACAGTCTCATCCACGCCACATTCCCTCCCTGGCCGAACCAGTCTTTTCCTTTTTGATTCAGCCACTCATCATGGTCCAATTTAACGGCACTAGTTAACTTCTTCTTCCTATTAATTCTTTCCTTCCAGGATGGTGTGAACATTGTGGTTTTTACATTTTTTTTTAAGATTTTATTTATTTATTTTCAGAGAGAGGAGAAGGGAGGGAGAAAGAACAATGTATGGTTGCCTCTCACATGGCCCTCACTGGGGACCTGGCCTGCAATCCAGACATGTGCCCCGACTGGGAATCGGACCGGGACCCTCTTGTTCCCAGCCCGCACTCAATCCACTGAGCTACACCAGCCGGGCGTTTTTAAATTTTTGAGGGAGCCCTGGGAATTACCAAATACAGACTCATTCAAGGATTCACACGAACTTATGACTCTGCAAAGACCTTGAAGAACCAGATGGGTTTTAAGGACTGTATCTCCAAGTAATCCTAAACTGGACGTGGAAGTTCAAGGGCAGACAGTGGTGGAGGGGGCCCAAGTTCCCATCAAGCCACTGCTCATGTAAACAGGGTGGCCTCAGGAACTATTTAGCTTCTCTATAAGCCCCAACCCCATCTGAGAAATGGGCAAAATAATTGCATCTATTTCAGAAGACATTCACGAAGATCAAATAAAAAGGTGCTTGGGACACACGTCATAAATATCAGTTCCTGTACTTTCTATTAGCAAGACCACCAAGACTGAAACGCGGCATCATACAAATAAACTTCCAGAACTGTTGTCCATAGTTTCAGAAACCAGTCAACCCTCTACACCTGCCAAGTCCAAAGCCAGAGTAAACTGATGGAATAAAACCAGAAACGTTCATAATTTAATATTTAAACAAATAACTTTAATACATTTGGGAACAAAAATCTTAAAAAAAATTTAGAAGCATCTGGCTTCCAATGGTTTTATTATTATAAAAGAAAAAAGCTTTGGAAGAAATGTAACAAACTGCCAGGTCAAAAACAATTTTTTAAGAATCTATTGTTTTTATTAGCAACCAAAATACAATGGGCCCTAAAATTCAAATTTTGCCTCCGTGCGTCCTGGCCCCTGTGCAGGAACCACGCTCCTCTCTCTAAGGGTGGAAGGCAAAGGCCCCGGGCAACCCAAACTGAGCAAAAGAATAAACCTTGGGCCCTGGCTGGTGTGGGTCAGTGGATTGAGCACCGGCCTGCAATCCAAAGGGTCGTTGGTTTGATTCCCAGTCAGGGCACATGTCTGGGTTGCAGGACAAGTGCCCAGTAGGGGGCACACAAGAGGCAACCACACACTGATGTTTCTCTCCCTCTCTTTCTCCCTCCCTTCCCCTCTCTAAAAATAAATAATAAATTCTTTTTTTAAAAAAGAATAAACGTTGGCCTAAGGGAATTAGCTTAATCACTCTTATTTGCCTTTCTGAGTCAAAAAAAGGAATATTTTTCAGACAAAACACTTTATAAAATGTACTTTGCTACCATGCATTTATTTTGTTTCGTCTAAGTGGGTAGTCAGTTGACATATACAGAATAGTTAATGTATTTTTTTAACTGTTTGGATAAGATGGTTGAATTAAAATTAATCTTACTTTGCTTTTCTCTAACCATCATCCACAGAACATTGTTCCTAAGATGTTAATAAATATGCTAGGAGAAAACTGTACCAGAACAAATGAGTTTGAAATAGAGGCATTCATTATATATATTTAACATGTCAAAGGCATACTAGCATATAAAAGACTGTAATATGTTCTGTGCTGAAGAAATCTATTTTTTCTTTCATCTACTTTTTCCCAAAATCATTTGAGCCTGGAACCCATTTTTCCCAGCTCCTCTATCAGCATCCTACAGAGCAAGATTTGCAAAATTCCAATGTGAGGATACATTGATTACAATAAGGCAGGACTCATTTTGCAATTCATCAAAAAGCTATTAAACCGAAGATTGTCAGACTTCTATATAATAATAATAACAATAATATATACCACATATTGAGCACTTACTAAATCTTAGGGAAAGTATTTCTTCCCTACTCTTTGCCTCTTTTTCCCTTGAAAAGGGCTTCCCCTCAATATTTCTGGCCTCTTGCCCCAACCCTCACTCCCCTTTTGTAAGGAGGGGCGCTACCACTGGTCTACGCTTCTTGGTTTGGTGGAGCTAAAAGATTGAAAGTGAGCATGAACAAAGACACTAAGCCTCTTCTATTTTCTCTGCATCTGGACCGGGGACAATGAATTGTCTGCCTCTGTGAGGCAAATTCTTTGAAGTAGGTTGTTCCAAGGCCAAGAACAAAGGGTAGGGCGTTAGAAAGCCTATTTCATTGGCCATGCTAAGTTGTGTCTTCCAACCTAACCCTTATCATTGATAATGGCGATATTTTAGGTCTCCATGGAATAAGTTTATTATATTTCAACTCATTCAGATCTTGAGCAGTGAAGAGGGGTGTTGTTTGGGGTCCCCCTCATAACTCCAACAATATATAACTAATTCTGCATGATATTTTCCACGTATTACCTCATGTAGTCCTCACAACAAACTTTTAAGGTAGATGCTAAGAAAGCCCCTTTTTACAGATGAAGAAATGGAAACAGAGAGGTTAAGTACCTTCCCAGAGGTGATGTAGTCAGTGGCTAGTTTCATCATTGATGAACAACACATCATGCACATGATTTAATTGCACTGTTATTATAACTAGTGCATCTCATACAACAGTGTTTGTGTTTAGACTCCTTTATTATTTATCTCTCAATCCCTCCTCTATTGTTCCTATTGATCTATAAGACCGCAGTCATATGGAATGAATGTAAACAAATAACCTTGGTCAGTGAGTGAGATACTCAGGGAAGGTCTAAAAATTAGAAAGGTCTAAATCAGTCATTTCGAACTGACAGCCAGCCCCTCAACGTGTCTTGTTCAGCCCCCAAAGTGTTAGAGATTTGAATTAGCTCTTCTCAGGAAAATACAGATTTCTGGCTTCTCTTGGAAAACGGGAGCATGTGGGCAGCAATGAGCCGGGGATGCAAAGTCACTGTTTACTTTGGATGGAGCTCGTACAGCACAGCCACCTTGGTCTCCACTGTGTCACTTCATTTAAGTACTGTGCTGGCATGTGCTTCTGTAAACATTTCAATTTGCTACCCTGGTGCCAGATAGAATACCTCCCAGCCCACTCCCTTTGCCCCTGTGGAACATCATGGCCATTGCAGGACCCCTGAATCTGGATGTCTACGTTCGTGGTCGGGCCACTAAATGAGCATTAGGTGTCCATGTGAAGCAGCCAATCTACATGCAGCTGCTCTCCAGAGGGATGTCCTTCAGTGCAGATGCTTGTTTCAGTCCCTCGAGCAAAAATGTTCCAGTTGCACCGGTGGAGCCTGCACAGAGTGAGGAGAACACCTGGACTGGTGGGGTCAGAGTCCACCACACACACTGAGCCCAGTGTGCATCTGCTCGGGTGGGAGACGTCTGTGTAAATGTTGTTAAGTGATGAGCTCCGGTGGGTCTGAAAACATGGTAAAACCGTTGCCCCCAAGCCCTCTCTGTTCTCCAATCCTGACCCTTCTTTTTATATCAGTGTCTTTCACGTAACAGTGGCTCAATAACAGCGTGTTCAATGAGTAACTGAAGAGACAAACTATGTGGGTTCCAGGGCAGAGATTGTCTTTCCCTCAAGTCACGTATGTTTGAATGAGAGGAAAACACTCCGCCAAAGCCTGGTCCCATGTCTTTGTTAGGTCCCCCGCTGAATCTCACCCCTACTCCATCACCAGCATGGGCATCTCATTACGGTCAGGTGTTACCTCTTCCGGGCGTATCTACCTTGAAAGGATTCTTTAAAGACAATACGAGAAACCTGCCCTCTCTTTGTAGCAATATCAAGCATCAGAAGTTGGTGGAGTATATATCTGGGGAAGACACTTTCTCACCCTGAAATGAAGTCTTTCAGAGCTGATTTTAAGATCAAAAGAAATGGCAAGTTCAAAATTTAAATTAACCGTGGCTTATATTTAAACATGAACCACCCTAGGATCATAAAACATGAGATGGAGTTGGGAGGGACTTTAGCAAGAAATTATCAGAAAGAAGCTGCCACGGCGGTCACGAGGTTGAAATACCACCTGCTCCATGTTATTGTAAATATCAATTTGCTGAATGGCTGCACAATGTTAAATATAGTAGGTTTCCTAAAACAGCTAGTGATTGAAAATTATCAACAGTAGATTTCCATAGGGGGAGCATTTAATTGTTCTTTAGTGTCACATAAACCTGTTAGAGAGAAGGCATGCTTCGGGATAATAGCAGATCAACACCATATTAAAATTGATTAAGGGCATTGGCTTCCACTTTACTAGGCTTGGCTTACACAAATTATTTGAGTGGGCCGAAAGGTCCTATACAGAAGACGAATTCAGGTCCATGGAGCCAGAAAAGGTGAGAGGAAGTGATTGAACCCAAACCATAGTTTTCATTTCAAATAAAGGACGTGGTTTTCTCTCCAAATGGATCAGTAATCCATCAACACCATCAGAAGCTCAATTTCAAAGCCATCACCAAAACAACCAAGAATTCCTGTCTTTCCACAAATGATCTGTCTGACTTTAGTTTGAACTACTTTCTTTTTGCTAAATTCGACCCCAAGAAAATAAAAAAGAAATGAGTATTACTTCAGCTTTAAAAGTGTGCCAGGGCCTTGACTGGTGTGGCTCAGTAGACCTGGCATCTTCCTGAAAACTGAAAGGTTGCCAGTTCAATTCCCGGTCAGGGCAAATGCCTGGGTTGCAGGCCAGGCCCCCCGTTGGGGGCCTGTGAGCCAATTGATGTTTCATTGATATTTCTCTCCCTTTCTTTCTTCCTCCCTTCCCCTCTCTCTAAAAATAAATAAAATATTTAAAAATAAAATAAAATAAAAGTGTGCCAGGAACTTTACATACCTTAATCTTTTAACTTGGCTTTACCGCAAACCTTGTGAAGTAGATATTATAGTTTCATATTTACAGTTAAGAAAAGGGAGGATGAGAGATTGTACATTCATGTTTTTAATGGAGTCAGCTTTAATTCTCTGTTATAATTTGGTATAGCGATAAGAAACAAAACTTAATGATGTGTATAAAGATTTATTTTGACTGTTGCAACCTCATTTGCATTCAAGCATAGTTATCATACTCCTTAGAAGAAGCCAAAAAATAATTAAGCTGGCTCTCACCTCCTTTTCATTGTTTAAAAAATATACATGGGGTGTTATGAGTATAGAGATTCAGCTCAAAGTAGCTAAGACAAAAAAAATAAAGAACTAATTTGTTCCTAAATCTGGCAAATCCAGGTTAAGTCTGTTTTTAAGTGTAGCTGGATGCAGGTGCTCCAATATTATCATCAGCGCCCTTTGTTTTCATGTTCTTGGCTGTAATTCTCAATCACTCAGTTTCATTCCCTCCTGCTGTAGAAGACCTTTCTCGTAACCAGCAAGGTAGTTCCCAGCAGCCTCAATGTAATTTTCTTCAAGACCAGCCACTCCCAGGAAAAATAACTTCTCCTATCCTAATAATAATTCCAAGGAAGGCTTTCATTTTCCTCATTTGGTCACATGTCCTTTTTTTACATAGATTACTTTCCTAGAAGGATCGTACAATATACAGAAAAATGACCCCCTCCCCGAAGATGTTCATGTTCTAATTTCTGTAACCTGTGAAGATGCTAATTTCATAGCAGCAGGGACTTTGCAGAAGCGATTATATCATGGACCTTGAGATGGAGGGATTGTCCTGGATTACCCAGGTGGGCCCCGTGCAATCACAAGGATCCTCATAAGAGGGATGCAGGAAGAGCCAGAGTCTGAGAGAAGGTGATAGGATGAAAGAAACAGAGATTGGATTGATGTGCTTTGAAGGTGGAAGGAGCCACAAGCCAAAGAACACAGTGGTCTATAGAAGTTGAGGAAGCCAAGGAAACAGACTCTTCCCTAGAGCCTCCAGATGGAACCATGCCTACAGACACTGATATTGGACTTGGGCCTTAGAATTGTAAGAGAATAAATTTTTACTATTCTAGGCCACTAAGTGTGTAGTCCTTTGTTACAGCAACATAGGAAACTAATGCAAGTTGGGTCTCCCGATTTGGCTTAGTTTAGGTTACATGTTTTGATCTGTAGTCAAGGAGAGGTAAGAGTTTCTAAAGGGCGGTAAGAGCGGGAACACATGGTTGATGGTATAGCAAGGGCCACGTGAAATGAGGCAGAATTTTCTCCAAAGAAGGCTTAATATAGACAAAGAACAAACAGAAAACAACTCCATCAGCAGAAACAGCCAATATTTTTGTGCTCTAATGTCCTAAAAGACAGAGAATTATGAAGAATAAAGCACATGTCTTAGAATCAGTAAGACCTAAGCTCAAATCCTTCACAAAGAGCCGACACTCTAACCGTGGTTTTCAGCAGCAAAGTGAGTGAGCAGGTGCTTCATCGACTCTTCTGCAAAGAATGCCTAATGTCATAGGCGAACGCACCCACTAAGGCGCTGGGAGCCTCACGAGGGACCCTGCGCAAGTGAAAATTTCCTTGACTATTATTTTGATTATTTAAAATTCAGGTTACTATTTGCTTTAATACAGAACTAATATTTTAAAAGTCCTGTGAGTTAAATTATTATCTGTTCTCAAATATTTGAGCTAATTGGCTGTTCCAGGAAGGTATACCATTTTTACTCTAGCTTCAAACACTATGTGACTTCAATGATTTACGTGGATGGCCCCACTGTGGGACCAGAGCCAGGTCCCTTCCAGACCTCCAGTTCTAAGACAGTCGCCATGGATCTGCTGTCCCCGTTTTCTGCCACCTGAGACCTGAGCTAGGAGGAAGGCATTGTCAGCAATAGAGAGAATTTAATTGTGGTGAGGGAACTGCTTCCATGTCCCTTTCAGAAGACATTTCAGAGCTTCACAAAGGATGGACTGAAGTTTTAGTGGTTTTAAAACATACCGGCAATTTTTTTTGACAACCCTCCCATCAAGAGGTGGTTCTATGTCCTCTTCCCTTGAAACAGGGTGAGGCTTTGTGACTGCCTTGACTAAGAGAATGACCTGGAAGGAAAACTATGGGACTCTGGAGACTAAGCGAGCAAAGGCAACACAGCTGCCACCCACCCACTCCCTCTTGGGAGGTTTGACCTTCTTACCCAGCTGCCCTAGTGTGAGGAAGCCAAGCCAAGTGGAGAGGTATTCAGGCCAACAGCCCCCACTAATATTCCTGCCATAGTCACCACCAATTGTCGGACGCATGAATGAGAAAGGCTTTGTGATGACTCTAGTCACGGTCACCATCTAGTCTCAGTCACTGCCTGATTGGAACAACAGAGACCTTGAGCAAGATCAGCCTGAGGCCAGTCCGCTCACAGGAGAAATACTGATAATGTGGTGATGGTTGTTTCGACCACTAAGTTTTCGCAGCAATAGACGATGGAAACAAGGGTAATGTCTGTAGAGAAAAGGATGGAATGCGTGGCTCAGGAAGCATAACCTTCACATACCCAGGGCCCCAGAGTTCACCGCTGCACCTCTGATTTCGCTTTCCATGTTGGATTATACCGTGTCCATTTACTGCTTCACTTTCCTGTCTGGAAGGTAGTAGGTGCTTCACGAAAGCATGGGGGGAAGGAAGTGAGGAGACAAGGGAGCTGGGAACTGAATTCAGATGATGAGAGCAGTGGTCCCAGGGCCCCAATGACATCTTTCACGGGTTGAATTTGGTGAATAGTTCCGAGCAGTGTAATGTTGCCTGAAGATGCAGTGTCACCAACTCTGTGACCTACCAACTAAGTGATGGTGTTACTTCATAGCCGAGGACACATTTCTCACACGTCAGTACATGAAATGGTGGAATCAACAAGGCCGATCTTCCAAAAGTAACAATTGTACTCCAGTCATTTATTTTACACATATTTATTGAATATCTGTTATATGGTAGGCATAAACATAAGCAATCCACAGTTTTATATTAAAGTAAACACAGGTGTATTATAGAAAAGAATGCAAAATTAGCATGGACTTAAAGAAAACTAAAGAACCCTCAAAGAATATCCCCTTGCAGTCGCCTCCTGCTGCATCCCTAGAACCTCAGAGGTGGGCATAATTGGCCACTTTCCTCAGCTGGTAGGAGTGCAGAGTGTTAGAAACTCCCCTTTCAGGCACTAATAAAAAGGCTTCTGCTCTAATGTCTTTCTATTCTGTAAGTCAGAACGGGTAGCTCAGAGCGTAACCTGCAGACATGTCTTATTGGAACCACAGATTCATTTTTGGTTTTGTCTTTACAGCCTGAACTAGTGGCTGGTATTTAAAACTCAGGGGTGTCATTTATTAAGGTGGATTTCCAGTTTCTCCTCAAATAAACTGGAAGAGCTAGCAACCTTGGGCCACCTCCTCACGTGTCAGCCATCAGCTGCCTAGACAAGGCCTGATCTCAGTGGCTCAGCACTTCCTGTCCATACAAGCTTCTCTTGACCATGAAACTGCCTGGTCCTGGGAAGTATTTGAACCTACACCTCACGTTCCAGCTTGAATCATCTGGGTCACTTTTCAGTATTTAACGCTAACTGACCCAAATTTCTAAAATTGTCTATAATTTTCAGGGTACTAATCTTAAGAAACAGATCCAGAAATTGGGCCTTATCTGCCCAAGTCCCAAATCAGAGCGTCAGAGAGCTACCCACGATCACAGGGTTCTGAAGGCTGCCACACAGCCTCAGGGCCCAGAGACAGCCCGAGGTTCCTGAGGTCCTCTCCAGGGAAGAAGCAGACTCAAAACAGGCACCTTCTCCAAACACCGTCCCAGGCAAATCAGGCAAACAGGAAATGAAAGGAGGTTACGTAGGGTTATTTTAGAACACACACTCTCCTTATAGGACACAGACTTTACAGGGTTGAGAAAGAAGCAGAGGGTTCCCAAAATGTCTTCTGATTCTGTCAAGAACAGGTCAGGGTGGCCCCTCGCCAGGATACGGATCACCAGGGAACTGAGTCCAAGTTCCCCTGGCACCATGCCCACGTGCATGCACGCGTGAACGTGTGCATGTGTGTGTCACGGTACTCACCTCAGGGTAGTGAGTGTTCACCATGAGTCACGGTTTTGTTTTCTGGGCTCTGGAGCCTATGGTCTGACAAGAAGCAAGGCCGGGATTTTGCAACAGCTGTTTGTGTCACCTGGGAAGGCAACGAAGCATACGCTGGGGTCATTTTCACCAGCTTTTGAGCACAAGTTCTGCCGGCCAAAAGGCCATGTTCCTCAGCTAGGAAAATAATATTTCCGTCTGGGACCAGTGTGGAGTCTTAAATGCCAGGGTCGAAACTCTTCATTTATGCCATACAGTGTGAAATTGTTTGCATAGCCTCTAGTTCTAATATAACTAACTTCTAACTTCTAAGTTCTAACTTCCTAAAGGGAACAGCTGCAACATCTTTTCAAATGCTACCATAACTCTGGGGAGGTTCATCCGCATATAGGATGGCGGTAAAAGCTCATTCTAGGTATTTCACTTATTATGAAATAACTTTCTCATTGTTTCAGGAAGCAGCTACCTTGTTCTTCATTCAGGAATTTAATATGCAACCTTCTCTCTACCAGGCAAATATTACAGGTTCCTTCCTATCACCTTGTAGCCCTGGTCTTTCCAGACATCATGTTTTCCCCACCCTGGGGGAAGTCTCTCTAACCCCTTGATCTTGCATTTGCCTCTCCTTGAACCCTTTCCAGCCTTTCCATGGAGAAAGGCACAGTGTCCTTTGGACTGTGGCCATGGGAGAAATGCCGATTATGTGATGACCACAGGCACTGCCTGTTCCCTGCAAATAGCACACAACAATGACAAAGGGAAGCCACAGGGAACGACTGGCTCCCCTCTTGCTGTGGGAACCTGTTTTAACATATTTGGGATAATGAAACCAGCTGGTTTGGTTAGCAGATGTAACAGAAAACCTCACCAAAGATCTGGACCTTAATTAAGTCTTGGAAGACAGTTCAGGGTCTGAAAAGTCGTAGCAGGTCTATCGATACATCAATTGGGAACTCCATAAAGCTCTCCCACCTCAGTGTCCTCAAAACAAGATGCTTGTTTTGAAGACAGTCCTATTAACAAGGAGAGGTTTTAAGGCAAAAGGCATTTACATGTATTGGAAGAGAAGAGAGTGGAATTTTTTATTTAAGTTATTATCTTTTCAAAAATCTGCCTCATGTTTCCAGATCCAAAAGTAGTATTGACAGAAAATTCTAGATACAATTGATTGCAGCAAACTTGTTTGATTGTCACTTTGATATGCAATGATTTACTTTTAATAGTGATTCTTTGTCTCATCAAATCCTAGCCTCCTATCACAAAGTGCTAACTCCTACACTTATGATTCTTCTACTATATTTTTTTTCTCTGCTAATGTAGCATTCTTAAGGCTTTTGGTCCTGAGTCCTGCATAACATGCAAATAATGCTGAGAGGGAGCTTGCCTTTTGTTATTATCAGTAGGAATAACAGAGAAAAAAACTGTTAGGAAGGATTGATTGGCAGTAGGAGAGAAAAACGGGATTCAGAAGAGATCATGAAGAGGCAAAGACACAGAGCAAGGGGTAGAGTGTGTGTGTGTGTGTGCGTGTGTGTTAAACTTTGACACTTTTAAAAAGGAATCAAAAAAACCCTTCTCTGCCTTCTCTTCCCCCATTCAACCACTTCACAGTTTTGCCACAGGTTAGCCTGACCACTAAGGTCCCTTGGAACTTGCCCACCAACCCACTTACCCGTAGTCAACTTGTAAACTAAGAAGAAGGCACAAGAATAATAGATTGGTTCCAAGAAACACCACCCCGCTCAGATCAGACCACAGGTTATCCATTTCCAGGACACTCTTGGGGGTCATTACTTCCAGGAAGGGAATCAGTACATTCAGTCCTATGAGAAACCAAGCATGCCTTTCTGATGAAACAGCATGCCAGCATGCCAACCGATTGGGATATTGTTCTGGCACAAAGGGGAACACACAGCGGCTATTCTGAGAATGTTAGAAAGTCATGATCACCCCACAGTTTGGCCCCCCAAATTTAACCAGGGTGTGTGTGTGTGTGTGAAATGCAGATGAAAAGCACTTTATTGATATAATTTTCCTTTTCATTGAATTACAACTGGGAATTCTTTTCTAATTATCATGAGTTGACCCAACAAAGAGCAGAAGAAAAGCATATTTGTGTTTGATTATATGCATTGTTGTTTTCCTTAGGATGGGGAATGGTGGGGTGAATATTGAAAAGGAACCAGAAGCCATAAACTAGACCATATCCTTGGCTGAAGGAGGCAGGATGTCTGGAGCAACACCACAGTCATCTGTGAAAACACCCGTGTTCCTTGGTCTACCACAAACTGGTCCTCCACATCGTAAACACAGACACGGTTTTTCCAAGAGAAGAGAGTCAATACCATTGTTTTAGACACTCTAGTTTTCTTAAAAACATTAAGTTTCACCATACATACAATACGATGGTATTTTCAACTCTTTTTCTATTCTTTCTTATTTAAAAAGTGAGATTTCTTTGTGTGAGATTCCTCTGATTTTTATTTTTGAGGCAATTTCTATAAATAAGCTAAAACATTGCTCTGTGAATAATCTTCCTCTCAACTAAAACAGCTCATTCATTTCAGTTGACATTGGCAAGAAAACACCCACCTGCTTCATCTTGATTAGTTATTTCCATAAACTGAAAGAATAAAGAGTGCCTCAAAGATTCTTCATGTCCCAGAAGATCACTAAGTGAAAGAGAAAAATGTACAAAAAAGAATGCCATCTTGTGGCTGTACCACTGGAATGACAATAAAACTAACTTTATCACCCTAGAAGTAATGCTATGGTGTCCAAACGGGGACTGGGCGTTGTAATATGAGCCACTGAGACATCGGTCCACAGTGGGAGGATGAGAGCCTGGCCCTACATGAACGCAGATGCCGTTTTGTCCTGGGAACCCAAAGAGAAGGACATTGTTCAGTCTGTTCCCTAGAACCAGGTGTCCCTGGGAAGGCAAATTATTTCTACAAAAGATTTTAATTCACTTTGGACAATGCCCCTGGGTGTGATATTGACCGGTCTCGGAAGCCAAAGAGAACTGATTAAAGACGACTAAGGGAAGGCCAAGGAGGCTCAGATGTCTGACTTCGGAAGAAAGCTGCTTTCTGCTGGTAGCCTAAAACAAACTTCTTGACACAAATTTAAATCTTGAAAATAAGAATTTAGAAAGCACCTGTTCAAGAATATGAATTGTTTTGAGCCAAGTTATGGAAGGAGAAAGCTCAGTAAACATTTGTTATTTTAAAATGCTGATTAAGAGCCACAAGAAGGGTTTAGATAAACTCATAGTCTATAGATCTATTATTTATCATTAAGAAAGGCTGATGATATTTAGTAGACATTTTGTGGTTAATGCCTACAAGATTAATGATATTCCTCCACAAAGCAAAAACTTAGTTTTTAATGCTGCAAAAGGCCCAGAAGGTCATCTAGTTCAGTCTCTTAATTTAACGGAGGAAGAAAATAAGGTCAAGAGAGGCTGCCTTCAATAAAATCATATAGGCAGCTAATGACCGAATCAAGTGCCAGACTTTCTCCGTACGCTGCTTAAAAAACATACGAACCTATGCATAGCCATATATGTATATATGTAATGCATACCCCTTTCTAAAAGGTTCAAAATGTGCATTATGACATAAAAAATTCCAAGTAATCATCCAGTAAAAAAAATCTGTTCAAGTTTACTAAGCTCAGCTTTTCCCACACGTGCTCGGTCACGAAGCCGTTTCTGCCACACAGCAACTGTTCACACCCCATACAGCCAAATCATGGAAATGCTACGTCCAAACCTCATTTGAGTCCATAATTATTCTATTTGGCCTACTGGTTCATTTTTTCCAACCTGGTTATTTCAAGCTAGAAATGTGGGCAACAAATAAAAGTAGATTCTTAAATAAAACCCCACACAGTTTCACTCACTCAACCAGCTCATTAAAGTAACAGTGAAATCCCGAGGTCGCAGATACTTCTATCTGCTGCATAACCCGGAACCGATGGTGCCTTCGCGTTTTTTGTTTTTTTGTTTTTTTTTTTTTTTTTACATTTTCAAACCAATATGGCATTGGCCCACTTTTTCAAGGGCAGATAGCCAGAGCATTCCACATATACCAACTTATCTGAAGAGAATTGTCTTCAGCATTTACTGACAGGCATTTTGGCATAAAAGAGAAAGTGAGTCACCCACCCCACAAAGCAGTGTCTGTAGGCCCTCACTGTATCACTTAGAGTATCTTTACCTTGAGCCATGAGCCTTCACCTCTAAATTAAGTAAGAGGAGATGCAGCTTTATCCCTTATAGATATGTATGAAGGTTTTATTTTATCTGAAAACCTACTCAGCAATTCCTGTGGCATTGTCATTTTATCTTCATGAAATGGGAGTAGGAGGCTGTCGGATGGTACGAAGATTCTTATATTCTGAAGTGTTTGCATAACCTGGAGAGGCAACATTCACGTCTGCAGAAGGTGGCAGAGCCTCTGTTAGGTGGACTGACGCTACTCATTGCATCCCTCATGGCAGAATAATTTCCAGTACTTTATACACGTGCCAGCCAACATTGAGGAATCCTCTGAGTTCCTGTGAGATGAACGTATTTCACACGTTCACAGATACACACACACACCCAAACTCATAAATACTAAGAAGGTCTTTGACATCCCCTTGGGTTTAAAATGGACCCAGCAACCACTTTCTGACTCAACAATTTTAGGAGCCTGATATGCCAGTCGAGGCAAGATTCTGCCCAAAGTTCATCTGCTGGCCATCTGTGTTCATGCTGATTTCCCACAGTCCAGTCCTGTTGCGATCGCTGCTGAAGCAAACAGAAAGGTACCTAGATAAACGCATGTGATTATCACAGTCTCATACTGCTAAACTGAACCCACGGTATAATTTAACATGAAATTATATACATATCTCCAATCAATGGACCGATGTTATGACTCACTTTATAATCAACAATTATTTTGACTTTGTTGATCTCCACCTCTGAATGGATATTGTTACACTTAAGTGAAAAGGATTATTAGTTATTATCTGGCCCTTAATACTACCTTTGTGTATGTGTCCATTCCTGTAACTGGCACTGTGAGAATTGGAGGATAATAAGATTGTTCATAAGGAAATATCTCCACAGTTCCACATGAAATGTTCTGAGCTTCAAAGGATTTACAGAAGTTGAAACAATAGACTTTGAAGAGTGGTTTCTCCCTAATTATCTGCCTCACAGAATAGCTAAAATCAACTTGATGGCTTTGTAAGTCTGATACATTGGGGACTGGCTGCCCTATGTTTTAGTTCTTCTGAGACTGCCCGCAATCCAAAAAGTCTGAACAAAACAGCAAGACTGGGTGTGATACTGAGGCCGGGTACTAATGGATCAGAATGAACCTTTCCAATGCTTATATGGAGGCTTACTGCAGACTTCAGTGTATCAGAGCAGCTTCTGCAAGAAATGCCGCACCAGCAGGGTCTTCTGTACAAGAGCCATAGACCTGCCACTGGGCAAAGAAACAGTAACCTTGGAAGATGACGACCCAGGGAACACTGGCTCATGGCCCAATACTTCAGAGAAAGGTCTCTCCTACACCCATCACCCCCGTGCCACCAGAGAAAGGGGTGCTTGAGTGCTAGTTCTGCGGGTGTAACATAGACTCACATACCATTTTTTAAAAGAATTAACACACAGCATTTTCAATACATATATTTGACATTTAAAAAGTAGAAGTTTTCAGAATCTCCTGGAAAATTGGAAGATCAGATCAGACTGGTCTTCAGTTTGCACAATCCAAAGTCTTGCTCCAGATGAGTAGCAGCCCTCAGCTTCAGATGGGGCATCTGTTTCCAGATCGTCCGTTTCTCCCCGGCCAGCTTCACTCTTCTCTCACCTGGACCCCGCAGGCGTTGGAGTTGAGAGCCCATGCTGTAGCTGAAAGGGGCAATGGAGGAAGAAAGACATGTTTCAGAAATGAATGATTCAGATTTCGGCTCTACAGTTGACCGGTTTCTTAGGTAAACTTTCAGAACTGTATCTACTTCATCTTTGAAAGTCCCGGGATATAGAGAATGTCACTGTCGTGAGAACATAAATATATGAGTTTAAAACATACAGATGACTTTGTTATATGGAAAACAATAAAAGAGAGCTTGCATCTAAATTTCATTTAATTTAACAGTATAGTTTCCAGGAACCCAATGAAACAAATATATTCATTAGCTAAAGATAAATACATGTCTCTTTATCTGACCTTGAGGTGAAGGAGAGGGGGAAATACAGGCTAACCAGAAAGCCAAGGTCTTCTCTTGGAAGGGGAAAAAAAACCCAGAAATGACATTTCCTTTTCTAAACCTTCATTTGATGAAAAGAAATCAGTAACGCTTGATTTACTTACAACTTTTTTTATGCATAAATTTTTAATAGTGCTGATAGAACAGATTAACATCATGATATTTAGGCAATTGATTTTATAGTAATAGTAAAACAACTTTTCAACTGAACGGTTCATAGTATTTTGAGACTCAAACTAGTCTTTAGAAAATAATTTGTATGAATGATTGAGAAAAAAAAGCTAATTAACAAATTAATAAATTTAATAAATATTTTTCAAATTGAGCACTCACTAATTTTTAGACCCTGTTCTACATGCTTGGGATTGGGTGAAAAAATTTTATATGTTAGTAAATTTAACTATTAATAGGAATTTCAGCCTGATGGCAAGTGTCTCGCATTTGAATGTCCAAAGGAAAATAATTCTAATACTGTGTTTGAAGCAAGATTCAATACGTGGTAATTTGGATCTTTGGTTAGTTTGATTTGGTATTCTTTTACCTTCATTTCTAGTAAAACATTACAACTCCTTTTAAAGTATCAAATTTATATTATTAGAACCATAGAAGATATCAAAACAATTAAAGCTATAGATAATATCAAGAACAAAATATTAGCTATAATGAAGACATATCTTTTCCATGGCAGTTTTATGTAAGTGGTATAATATTTTAAATCTTTTTGTTTTAACTACTACAATAAGTTTTATCTGCTGTTTAGGATGTTTGAAATGTTCAAAGAGAACCACAAGAAACATTTTGTATTCAATTTTAATTGCCTAGGGATTTTTAATCAATAAAATCAATAGGTAGATAATGCTGACATATTTAAGAAAATTTGGTTTTCAATGTTTCGTTCGTTTGGTCTGAACTTCAGGGAGTTCTTTCAGTATGACTCTGGATTTGCTTCTTGCAACTCTGCTGTCTATAAAGTACTGAGTTAAGATAAAAGTAGAATGTTGATTGGTTCATGCTGTATCAAGCAGATTATACTCAGGTATCAGAAGTAGTGAGTTTTATCTGTATTCAACTGGCCTGTTCTAAAGGAGGGTTACTTGGCATGTACAAAGTTGAGTGAGGAATGATAAAGGTTCATATATGCTTCCATTTCATTTTCATTTTTTTAGTAGTGTATTTTTATTGTATTTTTTCTACTTATAACTTTTTATCCAAAAGCCCAAGAGTCCTGTATTGTAGTGATCTTAGATCAAAAAAGTATATCTTATGCTAGCTTCTCTGCCTCTCCATACTTTGATTTCAACTGGCAGCTGTCTTGGATTTGCTCGTGCATATATTTCTTAACTCAATGCTAAACTAAATCAAATGAGGAAATAAAGGCAAGTCATTGTAGAAAGATCTCAAAGCATGCGTGGGTCTTTTGGCCTTGTTATACGCCTCACTTTGATTTCCTAGAGTCTAGCTCATGCAAAGAATTTCGCTGCACTACACATTTTTAAAATTTGTATTTATTGATTTTAGAAAGAGAAAGAAAGGGAGAGAGAGAAAGCCATTGATTTGTTGTTTCACTTATTTATGCATTCATTGGTTGGTTCTTGTATGTACCTTGACAGGGGATTGAACCCACAACCTTGGCGTATCAGAACAACGCTGTAACCAACTGAGCTACTCAGTCAGGCTGTACAATACATTTTTGTTTTCTTTTATATATTCAAGTTTATATATACCTAAAAATACGTAATTCCATCAGCAATCAGAATTAAAGTCACTATTTATACGTCCTTTTCTTGAGAATAAACTGGCAACAGATTTTTTAAGTCTTATTGACTACAATAAAGGTTATAGACAAACATATTCTCTTTCAGCAGGCAATATTCTTTTAATATGAATATCACTCCCCATCTGTTCACATAGTTGTTACTACTCTCTAGTTTCTTGCCTTGGTTTTGCGTCTCTCACCTATGCTACCTGGCTGTCACCAAAGCTTGTGAGTTCGCAACCCCTGAATTATCAATGAATGTACCAACATACCATTCACCACAATTAAATTAGAGCCAGACTCAGAAAGAGAACAAAAACTGTTCTGTAATCTTTACTTTAAAAAAAAAAAAGTCACAGGTTTCAAGAAACACACTGGGTCGGGTGTTGACTGACACATGCCCTAGTTGAGACGGTATTTCAGGGCAAAGTTGGAGAGGGGGCTTGGAGACAGTGTTTCTCAAACGCGAGCATGTGTGCACCAGAATCACCTAGAGGACTTATTGAAACACCAGTGCTGCCCCCTCCCCTAAGGTTTCTAACAGGTTTTAGGTGATGCTTATGCAACTTGTCTATGGAACAAATTTTGAGAACTACTTGAGTTAAGAAATACCCAGACAGTGAGGACCATGTGAAAGGCAACCATACATTGCTCTTTCTCCCTCCCTTCTCTCTCTGAAAATAAATAAATTTTTTTAAAAAAATTTTTTTAAAGAAAGAAATACCTAGAGACTTGAAATACTTGTAAAAAAAAAAAGTAAACTGTCAAATTTATTTTTCAAGTCACACGCGCACACACATGCACGGAGCCTTCATTTTCTTTACTAAATGATTAAAATTTCTTCAGATAGAGCTAAGTGCAGCGGTGATGACAATGAATTACTGGAAGGAATAACTAATATTTAGAGGGGTGCAGAGAGGTGGGTTGGAAGGTGGTGTGAGGCTCAGGCTTTGTAAACAGAAGACACGGATTTGAAAGAAACCAATCTCTGACTAGACAACACCAAGCAACAATGTGGTTTCAGACACGACTTTGCCAAGATAACTCATACTACAAAGGTCTGTGGTCTGGTTGTTCAGAAAAGAAATCATTATCAATTTGCTAGGAAAACAAAAAACCTTTGTTACGTTCTTTTATCAATGATGAACGAACCAAACATGAAAAACAGCAGAGTGCACGGAGTAGTATTGTCAGGAATTAGGCAACAAAGCAGCTCCGTCTGGCGATCACTGAGCCTTTGTTTTCGTCCCTTGGCAAGTCCTTCTCCTGTAGGCAGTCACCGACTTGTGCACCCTCTGTCCCAAGGGCGGAGGAATTCCAACAGGTTTCCCAGGGCCACATACTGAGTCAGACTTTTCCTTTACTGTTACTTTAGTCTAAGATTATTAATCAGAAGAGCATTAATGCATTTACTACCTGGGATATGGCTTTCTACTTTAAAACAATTCCAGTTGATAACAGTTAAGCAAAATTATTTCAGGCCGTGAGTGTCAAATGCTTCTCAGCAGCTACATTTCTTAATGGGACATCAAAGAAAACTCAGGTGTGGCTTCAAACTGTAACACAGAGCTCTGCCCACACTTGACCCCAGGGCCTGCTCTCCTCAAGATAATGCATCAGAAAGCCTGGCTTTCTGCTTTAACTCCACGTCACTTCCATTCCCTGGCACGATGACACAACACACCACTTTTTTTCTCGAAAGTTTTACTTGTCACTATCTGAGGCCAGAAAGTTACAAAGATTAATAAGTTGTCTCTGAGGTTATTATTTTTAAACCTCTTTGGATTTCTGGATGGGAGTCGCCACTGAAATGCCCAGTCTTATTTTTCCTCTTTTCTCTAAAGTGAATTTATGTAGATGTGGCTTTTTTTTAATTTCAAAACCAGTCTTCTAAAGGGTTACTTTTGTGGGTGTTTTTGCATTATATATAAATCCCAGGACCGTGAAGCAATGTCTCTAAATTTGAAAACATTTTAAATCATCACTTTCTAGAGCCACATACTAGACAAAGCTGTCACACTTTCAGAGCTCCCACATTGTCTTCACTGTATACTGTCTTCAGCGGGTACGCAATCAAGTTTGGTAGGAAAATGAATACATCAGCCTCAGCCTCCGTCAGAAGAAGATGAAGAAGCAGGAGGAGGAGAAGGACGGCTAATGAGCGTCTCACACCAAGCGGAGCAGTTCCAAGTGCTTTAGCGACGTGAATATATGGGACGATGGGATATAAAAATGTAAGCGCTGTAGATCTAGGCAACAGCATAAGTTAGATCTAAATCATTTACTGTAGGAGTATTGTTTGTCAGACTTAAAAAACACGCACTGCTCTCTCCCCGTCCATCAGGCTTGAAACACATGCCCTGCGAGATGGCATCTGTTGTAGCGGAAAGACTGTACGTGACATAGTAATCATCTTCAGCCTCAAAAGGAGACTTCCTGGGTTCAAGTTCGCTAAACCTGTTTCCTCATCTTTACATGCACATAATAATCACACCTACTTAGAGGGCCATCATAAAGATTCAATGAGATAACACATACAAACTGCTTAGAACAGTACCTGACATGTGCTTCAGAGCCCTGGGTCAAGAATTTAAGTTCTGCTGAGCTGGTGACCAGCTGTGAGAATGGGGGCAAGTTTGTCTTCATGAGTCTCATTTCACACACCTGGATGCACCTACCTTTCAGGAGAATCAAGTGAGATAATGCAGTATAAGAAAGCACTACTAAAATTCGTCAAAGAATGACAAATACCATATGATTTCACTGATATGTGGAATCTAAAGAACAAAATAAACAAAATTGAAAGAGGCTCAGACACGAAGAGGGACCTGGTAGTTGCCAGAGGGTAGGGGAGTTGGGTGACTAGGATTTTGGAAGATGGGGGAAGGGTGGAGAAATGGGTGGAAAAAGTGAAGGAATTAAAAAGTACAAATTGGCAGTTATAGAATAGTCATGAGGATGTAAAGTATGGCATAGGGAATACAGTCAATAATATTCTAATAACTATGTATGGTGCCAGGCGGGTACTAGATTATCAGGATGATCAATTAGCAATTTATATAATGTCTAATCACTGGATTATACACCTGAAAATAATATAATATTGTTTGTCAACTGTAATTGAAAAATAAAAAAATCATTTAATTTTAAAAAGATATGAAGTAATTGCAAATAAGACCAAAAAATAAAATAATATTGAATCAGTAGAGACAAAAAAAAAGCTTTTATAACTATAACATATAAACTATTTTGTAAATGCATTAAAATGATTTTAGATTGATACCCACTAAATTACTAAGGGTGGTTACTCTCTGAGAGAGGGAGTAGAATTGAAGATAGGTAAAGGGAATCTAAGCTTTTTACTTTATTCTGTATCGGGAATTTTCAGGGAAAAGAGGTTTATTACGTACATATTGTTTAATGATAGAGTCTTCCTCACATGTTATTGTTATTAGCAAGAACCCCAAGCATCTAAGAACCCTCAATCTCTCGGGATTATAGCTTTACTTCCAAGCACCTATGAGAATATCTCTGTATAGTACTTACAACATGAAAACCCTCAATTCAATTTCCATATCTGCAGATATAGAGAAAGATTTAACGTTTTGTGTCCCTTTGCTTCTCAGAGGAGGCTCATATTGAGACAAAATGTAAAAGCTGGAAGGAGCTAGTTGTATAAATGCAGGTGTTAAGAAAGGGGGTGGAGTATTTTAAGGCCAAGGGTAGTTCTTTTCTGGAACAGAATATGCAAAGCTGGCTCAGAGCTAGAAACGAAAGCAGGCAGCCCAGATATACCTCATTAAGAACTAAAGATCCATGATATAAAGATCCCTTTATGTCAAGAGACTATTTGAAATCTAAGAACTTGACAACAATGCATAGACTAGGACTGAGATAATAGAAAACTAAAAGGAGGTTAGAGAAAGGAGATCATGGAGGTCTTGCAGGACTTCATTGTGGAGACCGACAAGCATGACAATTAAGTGTTGCCCAGAGAAACAAAAGTACTCATCAATCTTTCATGTGTAGGTTGAAGATTTCTCTCCCCTGAAACCAGATGTACAATATCTAACAGTATGGTTGGGGGTAAATCTTGGAATTTGATGATCATAGAGTAGAGTTGAAAAAATAATTTGTAATTTGGAATCAGAAGACATGTGTTCAAGTCCTGGTTGTACCAACCACTAACTTCATAACCATGAATGAGTTTTAACGTCTCTGTGCTCCAGTTTCCATAGTCGAGCATGGAAATGGCAGTGACATCTGCTTCACCAAATTGTTGGGTAGAATGGATAAGACAGTGTGTAAGAAGTAATAAGGAAAATTGTGGTATTAATAATGACTAAAATAATCTCTTAAATTAGTTGAGCATTTAGTAAGTGCTAAACACTATACTAAGAGCTTCACACACTTGGTGCATCTCCTGTGGCTGTTTGGTTGAAGGTGATGTTCAGGCATTTATTCATTTATTCATTCATTCACTCGGCACATATCTACTGGACATTTTCCTGCCATAGCTAGTGAATTCTACATTTTATACATCCTACTTTGAACGAACGTACCCTGTAGGGAAGGATATAAAGGGGAAAAGGTCTCACTTAGGAAAAACAAAGAACTCCACCGGCGTGTGTACGTGTGTGTAGGCTTATGTGGTCAGAGACGGTGTTTAAAAACACTGAATTCTGAAGCCGTGCTCTTCACACTACTCATCAATCCACTGACTCTGAAGTTAGTTTGGTGGGCTGAGACTAGTATATTGTTTTAAATTACCACCGGCCCCACGTTTTTTTGTCCCAAAGGACTCTGAGAACAAAGGCATGTAGTGAGATCCAAACAGTGCCCGGCACATTTGGGCTCCTGAGGGGCACCTGGATGAAAGCCTGCTTTTGTAAACCCGAGGAGCCTCCTGGGAGAGCTTATCTTTGCTGGGGAGGAAGGTGGGCTTCAGGGGTTTGACAATGATTGTGAATTCAGTGTGACAGGAGACAGTTCAGTCGGTCTGGCCCTGCCCTGGATGTATGTCTGGGTCTTTGAGAAAAAAGGGGAGGCCGAGAATAAAAATTGAAAAAACTGTTTAAAATCAGCTCTGAGGTACATTGCATCATAGGCAACACTGTTTTAAAACTTTACAAATAAGTAACTTGACCATAGACCACCACACCAGCCCAACAAGGGCCGGGATGGGAGAGATGGGGAAGAACAGGGAACTATCCATAGCGCCTGGGATTATGGGAGACCGTCTGCGTGGTGTGGACCCAGCTCCCACTCGGAGGGACCAGTGGAGAGTGACACGGGGCTCATGCCCACAGATAGGTTCTCCCATGGGGAATCAGGCCTGCATTGCACCTAGGCTGCTATGAGGCTTGCTTTCACTAAAACTCCCTCACCCTGGATTGAGGCAACAAATGTTTACTGCATATCTCTAAAGTAACTTCCTAAAAGTCTGTGCTAAACCTCCCAAGTATGGAGTGTAACCAGTTCAACCACTTTTCCCCTGGATCTGTAACATCTTTCTCTTTAAATTAATTATCAACATTCTTTCCTTTATTATCTGTAAAAGGTAATCACCTACAGTGATCGTATGCATAGTCAATGAGGACCTGTGCATAGTAAATGAGAACCATGCTCAATGTAATGTGCCCAGAAAAGCAATAAAAGGTCTGTCCAGGCAGGGGTTGGGCTCTCTGGCCCGCTCTCTCTGGCCCTGTCTCTCACTTAGAGAGCAGCCATGCCGCCCCCCTTTCCTCCACAGGACTCGGTAGTCCATGTGAATTTATCTCGTGTGTCAGCCATGATGCCTTGGACACTGCAGGCCGGTGTCCGCCCCTTGGGATAAATTCCTGGGTCCCGCAGAGGAAAGTGGTAACTCAAAGGAACACACATATTTATAAGCCCACGGGAGACCCTCTCGGATTCCTCATCAAGAGGGAGACATGAGCTAGGAAGGTCTAAGTTACTGATATGAATGTCATCCTGTTACTCTCCATAGGCTACTGCAACCAAAAAAAAAAAAAGTGTTGGTCATGGATACTATAGAGAGAATATTAAATAAAAAGAGAAGAGCAAAAGGCAAAGGGAAAAACAGAATTAGGTGAATCTGACCACATGCCTGAAGAGGCAACCATACTTTGACTTGGAAGCAATCTAGCCATCTATTGTCAGGCTCGAAGGCAAGTATCCACCCTTAGCCAGATCGATGAGGAATATGCCCAATGCCTGCAATATCCTGATGAAATCATCATGCTTATTAGACTACAGGATTGCATTTTCTAAGTTAAAATGCATTTTCTCCTGAGTATACCTTCACATGATAGGGATGACAGAAAATGTATGAGGCGCTGGTTTAGTGACTTGGAGCATACCAATATGCAAACCAATAAAAAGCCTATTTCCATTTTCTCTTCACTTCCAGGCCAATTTTACAGAGCAGGTAACTATAACAACTCAAAAATGGTTTCTCCATGACCCTGTTTCTTTCAAAATCAAGATTCCAATCAGTATCTTATTTCCTTTAATACTCATAGGCACAGGCTCCAAGAAAGACCTTGGTCAGGTATATAATCTGTGTCATTTGGAATTGTAAGTTTATAAGTGCCTATATGCCCAGCCCAAGATAACTGCAAATGGACTTAACGTGAGGATAATGACCAAAGTCTTAAACCCTGGAATATTCCTGACCTTCCAAAACAACCTCAACTCTGTGCCCGCTTATGATTTGTTCAGACAATTTATACGAAATTGCATGCCTATCTCCCTTTTGCAAACCAAGAAATCACTTTAGAAAGAGAACGTAATGAAAGTGAAACATTCAAGCATCTCATTCCCTGGGAAATTACCAACTCACAATATTATTCTTCTGCTTGTAGTGTTCTTTTCTTTCCTCCGAAGAATTCTTAGGCTCATGTATATTTATGTTTTAAGTGAAACGTCTATGTTTGTCCAAGAAAAGAAAAGGGGGAAGGAGAAATAGCAATAAGCAAAAAATAAGGGTTTTGAGTACATAGAAATAGGAAATAATTTTCTCAAGAATAAGAGAACTTAAGATTTATGCTATTACAAGCTCTATAGATGGATCTTACTTGAAAGCATTACTTCTGTGTGTGCAGAATGCCTCCCCGAGGACCCTGTACTCGCCAGGATCTTCTCAGCTTCACTGGGCTTGGTACCTCCCAAGGAGTTGCCTTAGTGATTTCCAATTCAATTGGACTTTATCTCTTTTCCCAGGTACTGAGTAATAAAAAACTTTCTTCAAGATGTCTGTGTGTTTTATATCCTAATACAGAGAATAGAGAATAATAGTCTCAGTTCGGACACAAGTGTCTGTCTTGAGCGGGGGAGGGGCAGAGTGTGCGTGTGTGATGATGCAAAGCTGGGCATCAGGCAATGAAAAACATTTTAAGACACAGTTAACTCGTCATCTTCTCAGATAATTATATGTGCACTTTGACAGAATGTTAGCTGAAGACTTCGTAAATTTAAAAACAAATCAGATTCTGTATCTTGTGAAATCTGTACAGAGTCACCTACCTGAACCTATGGTTCACGGATTGCTAATCACTTCTTTGAGAATTCCAACCAAGCTTAAATTGTTCCAATGACATCTCTAAAGTTCAAAGTTGTGCAGTCAAGAATACGGTGAGGGGACAAAGAAGAATATGGTAAGGGGAAATAATGAATCACCTATTTGACATACATATTGTTGTCTATTTTGGATTATATTTATGAGTCAGAAAGATGAGAAATGGATTTACTCATAAAAAGCTTAAAACTTAATGGTGAAAATAAAACTCACATAAATGAAAATATTAGAGGCCAAATATTTTTATGTATCACTATGCATTGTATACTTAAAACCATATTGGAGTATTATGTAACAAACATAATAAAGTGCTATTTTTTGTGGCAGTAATAAACAGAGAAGTGGTTGGGACCTACCAAACTAAGCTGTCACAGACCCGTAACTATCCGTATCCAGGAGCAATGTCTAAACACGCACACACACATCATCAATAAATGTGTTTTCTAAACTTCTGTGATACTAAAAATCACCCAGATAACTGACTTTTTAATAAGCTTTCTCCAGATCTATTGAAATGAACTCTCCAGAAAAAGAGCTTGAGAATCTGTATTTATAACAAATGACTCAGTTATTTCAGATTGGGTAGATTTAGAAAACATGATAGTCCTGAAAACAATCCTATAAAATTATTAGTAGTCGTCTTTCGCAACTGAAAAAATTAAGGTTAGAGAGGTTAATTAACTACTCGAAGAACTTCCAATCTAGGATAAAACAATCTGACTTCCCAAATTTTTGTTCTTTTCACTGCACTAAGAGTTCCTTGTTCTCTGAGAAAATGATCAGATTGGATGTGGGAACAATTAAAATACTTACTATAGAAAAATTCATTTCAATGGCTGCTTAAAAACAATGATACTGTCTGTTAAAGTGCTGGAGAAAAGAATACTGAGCCTTTAAAATAAGAAAAGTCTTTGTCAGAGGTAGAATGTAAAGATCTATGGGAACTCTGGAGCATTTTCTGTTCCGGGGAAATGTTGAGCGCACACCTGAACAAGAAATAAGGGTCCTGTATTTTCAAAGAGCGACAGAAAAGGACCAGCACACGCAGAGCAAAGCTCTCCAGACTAAGGAGGACGCTGTTCTGACACACCTAAGACGTAGGTTGTCACAATGCTGTCTCCTAACTCTGCCTGTGTGACTGACAAAGGCCAGGACCTGACGTGTAAAAAAGCCAGAATACTGACAGGTGATGCCAAATTTGTGTCAGTAGAAAGAAGTAATAGAAAAACTCGATCTTTAGTTAGGAAGAAAGCTAAAATATAAGGTGATACATTTAACTCCAAGTGAAACCAGAGCCAAGTTGTGAAGAAGCCTCAAGACTTCAGACAGTGAGAGCTTCTTCACCTGGGGTGTCTTTTCAGGGGATTTCAGGAAATAACATCTTATTTTTGTGTGAACATGTTGTCTGGAAAATCTATAGCATTCACAGCTTTCTGATTAAAGTCTATGGCACAAAAAGAGGTCAAATGAAAAGAAAGATTGGTTTTTTTTTATTAACTCAAAAAGTTTGGAAGAAGAAAAAGAAAAACATAGGTGGTCTTAAAGCTCTAAAAAGCCTGTCTAAGGATCAGGTGAGTCAACAGCAGTCATATCAGGAGTGCGCTGGCAAACGTTTAACAGATGGCTGTCCAGTGGAAAGAAGCTTTAATTTGTAACACTTGTTGATTTTTTTGTGGTATAAATATACTGTTATGGCCAATTTCAAGCTACCAGTGAATTGTCAACTAACACAAAATTCCTGAAAATTTAACAATCAGCTTTCATAAGCTTGTAGGAGCTAACTCCAACAGGCCTCTTATTCAAGTTGTTACTGTAGTTAGCTGGCTAATTATTAATAGAGGGAGCAAAGGGAATTAGACTTTGAGTTTGATAAACTGGGGAGCATAAGCCTGTTTGCTTAGCCAAGAGGGTACAGTTTCACATACTCCAAGGATTCCTGCAGAGGAGACTTAGGCCTCGAAGTGGACAGGAAAATCTTCCCTGGGGTGCTGCCAGCCTGGTACCAGACTCCCAGAAGAAGGAGGAGGGGAAATTTCTCTGCTGTGCACTTGCAGAGCGGAAGCCAGATGAAATAACAAAACTTTTTGAGATGCACAATAGAAATCAAGATAATGCAGGGGAAGTTGTTTCTATTTGGGGGCATGTGCAGTGAGAGCCAGAGTGACAGCACTGAGGGGCAGGAAAAATGGAAAGGTGATTGTGATTGGATAAAGGCTGTGGAATCTCAGTAGGTCCAGGAAAGGGATTGGTTGGGTGTGGGGCCTGACTCAAGCCCAGAAAGCACCAGGAAGTTGGGTTGGATGGTATGAATGGCACCTTGTTCTTTACCAAGAACCAAGAAAATATATGGAGGACGACCAGGAGCCTGGTGGCAGTTGCTGTGAGAGCCTGCTCATCCTCTGCATCCCTGTGGGTGTATTAATTCTCTTAACCCCAATAAAATCTTGCCATCACATTTAAACTACTGCACGCACGTGCCGTTTGAAATTCTCTTCTGTCAACACAGCAAAAGAGCTGGTTTTGACTGGCAACAGGTGAGCTAGTTCTCCTCAAGTCTGGAGAAAACTAAATAGGTGAAGTCACTAACGAAAATAATTGAGCCTGATTTTGTGTACATTTTATGTTAAAATTTTATAAATATTGCTTTAAATAGTCCTTTTCAAGCAGCCTTTATGAAATGTTTAACCAAATTTAAAACATAAAAATCAATGAATAAAGCCAAAGCTGTCTCTAATTTTTTTATAAAGAGATTAATTTCTATAAAAATAAGAGAATAGAAAAGGATGCTGAAGTTATGAGGAAGAAATCGGGTCCCTTCTTATCTTAGTCCATTCAGGCTGCTATAACAAAATACCACAGACAAGGCACCTTATAAACAACAAATGCTTTGTTACTCCTGGTTCTGGGGGCTGTACGTCCAGGATCGGGGTGCTGGTGTGGTTGGATTTTAGTGCACACCCTCTTCCAGGCAGCAAACCGGTTGTATCCTCCCCGGGTGTAAGGGCTGGGGAGTTCTCCCCGCTCTCCTTTATGAGGACATTGATCTCACTCACAAGGGCTCCGGATGCATGACCTAATTCACCTCCCAATGTTCCCCCTTCTTCCTAATAACCATTGTATTGGGGGATTAGGATATCAAATATATGAATTTGGGGGGGGGACATACTTTCAGACAGTAATACTTCTAGGACAGTGGTTTTCAAAATATAGATCCTGGGCCAAGCGCATCAGCATCACCTGCAAATGTGTTAGAAATGAAAGTCTCAGGCCTTCACCCCAGATCTCCTAAATCAGAAACCCTGAGAGAGTAGCCCAGGAACCTGTGTTTTAACAAGTCCTCCAGGGGACACCGATGTGGCCTGGGGTCTGAGAACCTGGCTCTGAAGCAAGGACTCTCCGATTTCAGTACGCCAAGAATCCCCAGGGGAAATGAGTTACCCTGCAGGTCCCTGGCCCAGGCAGGACACACCCACTCAACAGAATCTCTGGTGAGGAGGTTCAGAAACCGTCTTAGGTTTTATTTCATGTTATTTTATTCTATTTTTATTTATTTGCATTTTTGTAATTCGCAACTCAGAGCCATTGGGAGGAGAAGGAAACACACTTCTTACAAAATGTTTTAAATATGTACAAAAGTAGAAAGAAGAGTATAATGAATTCTTGTGGAATTATCACTCAGTTTAAACAAATATCAGCATTTGCCTGTCTTATTTCATATTCTCCCCTCCTTTTTTTTTTAGTTTGTTTTCTGTGGGAATACTTGAAGGCAATTTCTAGACATTATATCATTTCATCAGTATATTTCAGTATGTATCTAACAGATAAGAGATTTTTCTTTTCCATTGACAATTGCCATTATTGTAATGGACAAAATTAACGACAATTTCTTAACCCCTCTATTCCAGAAATACAACAGTGGTTTCCGTAGTTGGTTCAGACATCACATTTGTTTGTTGCCCTTTTAAATCTCTTATTCTATAATACTCTCTCCCTCACCATTCCACTTCTCTTTTTTTTTCATGCTAGCTCAGCATTTTATTTTATTTTTATTGAATTAACGGGGTGACATTAGTTTAAAAAGTTACATAGGTTTTAAGTGTTCATTTCTATAATATATTATCTTTATATAATATTGTGAAACCATAAAAACCCTAGAAGAAAATCTAGGCAGTAAACTCTCAGACATTTCTCATGTCAATATTTTTTTCTGATATAACTCCTTGGGCAAGGCAAACAAAAGAAAAAATAAACGAATGGGACTACATCAATCTAAAAACCTTTTGTACAACACAGGAAGCCATCAACAGAATGAAAAGACAGCCCAGTGAAGGGGAGAACATATTCCCCATTTCACTTCTTAATGCAAGGTATTTGTTGAGAAACTGGGTCACGTGTCCTTTGTAATTTTATACTCTGTGGACTTGGCTGAAGGTGTCCTTGTGATTTTATTTAGAGAAGCCTGGTAGAAAGATCTAGAAACTTGTCTCACCTGGGATTCACTTGTGTTGGCAAGAACACTTCACAGGCGGCGCCGGTTGTTTTCTCCTCTCCCCAGCAGGAGGCTCGCATTGGCTGTTTACTCCACTTTCAGTGACGTCATCAATAGGCTCAGCCCTCATCAAACGGATCCACCAAGTATAAAATTCCCCCATCAACAATTAACCTAGTTGTTCTAACACCCATTAATAATTGTTGACAAGATGTATTATTTCATTAAGGTTTGCAAAATAAAAATGTTCTATAGTATCTCTCCTATGTATTTCAGCTAGGATACTTCTATAAAGAAGAAATGTCAAAATTTATTTAGTTATCTGGAAATAGTTTATTCAATAAAAACAAGATTCTTTATGTTTACTTACAAATTTGACAATAATTAATTGCTTCCTTAGCAACCTCCAAGTGTAATAATGAGAATTTTGTTCACTTATTTTTATTTTTTACTACTATTTTGGAGTCATGGGTATTTATACATTTTATGTATTTTAATCCTTTGTAGCCATTATTCTTTTTGATGTTGAAATTATCACAGCTTTGTCCAAAGAAGTCTTTACTAGGTTCTTTAATGCCTGGGACAAGAGGATATCCCAGACTCATCCTGCACATTTCCTGCCCCCAGCTAGGGCAGGGCCCCTGGTCCTTTGGGTGGATTCTGGGATTTAGAGACCATAATGAAGGTATGAGGGTGCTCCTCCTTATTAGTCTCTTCCAGTGGGCAGAGTTAAGATAGACTTTTATTTCTAGATGAAGAAAAGTTAATTATGAGTTCATACTGCTCTCTGCAATTCAAAATGTAAGATTACCAAGTATTTACTTGACTTCTTGTTGCTAATGATATGAATTTCAAACTAACAATGCCATGTTACTCCTAACGAAAAGACTACAGCGCATGGCTAAGACTTCTATCCCATGAGAGATGTACAATCAGAAATACTGCGTCTTAAAGTCACTTGAAAGAATTTCTTTCTCTGTGTAGTTGTGCCACAAACTTGATACACTGTTAGGTTTATTTGTTTCAGTTTGTTTTAAATTGGGGGAATGACTTTTTTCTTATTCTTTCTTTCTTTTTAATTGATAAGATACTAACACAACCTGAACACTGAAAACTATAAAATAAGGCGCACTCAGAGATAGCCTCTATTGCGGTTTCTTTGTTTCAGTATTTAATCTAAACAAGCATGTGTGCATACTGGGGTAGCCTCTTCTTTCTGACACGAAAGACAGCATGCGTCGTTCTGTACCCGTTCTGTTTGTTTTTACTTAACACTTTGACCCAGAGATGACATCACATCAGTATACAGAGACCTGCTTTATTCCTTACAGGTTAAGTACCACTTTTTGTAGGTAGACCATGGTTTTTTCAGTCAGACCGCTACTAACGGACATTTGACTTATGTCTAGATTTTTGCGATAACAAATTATGCCAAAGTGAATCGAATTGTATATATGCCATCTTGTACTTTTTTTAAGGATTTTATTTATTTACTTTTTTAGAGAAAGGGGAAGGGAGAGAGAAAGAGAGGGAGGGAAACATCAATGTCTAGTTGCCTCTCACACATGCCCCCACTGGGGACCTGGCCCACAACCCAGGTACGTGCCCTGACTGGGAATCAAACCTGCGACCCTTTGGTTTGCAGGCTGGTGCTCAGTCCACTGAGCCACACCAGCCAGGGCTGCCATCTTGTACTTTTACCAGAGTCCCTATGGATATTACAATATTCTTAAAAGAAAGATAGGTCAAAAGTTAAATACGTATGGAATTTTGGTAGATACTGAGTACCAAACACTCCTTAAAATGTTGGACTATATTGAATTCCTAAAGACAGTGTAAGAGAGTGTTTCTTTCTCCACAGCCTAACCAACAGGTACATTGTCAAATAAATGTCTTTCCTTTTCTTCCATCCAATAGGGGAGCAATGGTTCTTCAGTGCAGTTTTAATTAGAGTTCCCTTATTTTGAGCAAGTGGTTAAGGGACAAGTTTATATTTACATTTTGTTTTCCTCAATCTATCTTTTCTTATCTCTAGCTCATTTGGGGTAGCCGAAAAAAATTTATGGTAATTAAATCGACCAAACTTGCTTTTATTGCTTCTGCATTTTCATAGTTAGGAACATTTTTCCTATTCCCAGGTTATGGAAAAGTTCATCCATACTTTCTGAAAGTTCTTATTTATACCCAAAATTAAACAAGTTCCTGAAGAGATTCTTATGTACACCAAAGTATTAGTTTACAAATCCAAGTTTATAAAGTGCTACCAAACACTGTAGTTATCTACATTAGAAACATTTAATCATCTGTCATGTTTACGATTTTCTTAATTCTCCTAATGATGCCAATCTGAAGTCTTCTTGCCTACACGATACAATGTTTTGTTAGTCAAACAGAAAAGAGCATTTCTGGACTAATGCATGCTCTTTATGAATAAGCATATTCAATCATTAAGAATTTACCTTTCTAAAAGAAGACAACATAGACCATTATGATGCAGCCCACAATCCAGCCAATCAAGAGAAGAACAGGAATCAGAAGTTTTGATGATGCAGATTCTGCTTAAAAATAAACAAAGCAGAACAGATTCAATAGGTCATGTTGGCATTGCCTCTTCTGAATCAAGAGAATAAAAGAAATTCGGTAATATAAAGGGAAAAATACACTCTCACATCATACCCAAATATGACTGTTACATTTTCTGCCAAAGGCACATGTGACTCGGCTGGGGATTTGGAATAGGAGGCCTGTGTTCAATCCTAGGTTGTCCTTTTACAGTTGTGTGACCTTGGGCCACTCTGAGCTGGGACTTCCCTATTTGTAAAATGTAGGGGATGGAACTTGTGATAGGGGCCTCCTGAAGCTGTCGCGTGGGTCAGATGGTGTCACATGTGAGCAACGGCTTTGTAAACTCCAGCCGCCGTGTGTTTAGTGTGGGCGACACATTTTCGTGTCTGTGATCACTAATACAGAGCAGCTGCTTATAGACACACACTAGAAAACGACTCTGGCACAATTCCTACTGAACTAAGTAATAATCAGAACAGGGAAAGTATTGAAATTGTTCTTGGCCTTGATAGCTAACTTTACTCTTAACTATAGGGGAAAAACATGATATTTCATATAATCATTCTCAACTAGAGAAGAGAGATTCTATTGTTTCAACTGCTCACATTGCAATCAACACTGATCCAACACACACATAAAAGACCTTACATAAGGATTCCTCCTTTGTTTCCTATCTCTGTACCCTGATGTGCAAAAAGTAATTTTAAAAGTGTCTCTTTTAAAATATCCCCTGCCTCTCAATCTTATTCTTTCAAACACACACATATATCATGCAAAAGGATTCAAAAACAACACATAAATAGACAACACGTGTTAAGGACTCAGATATAACCTTAATTGAAAACCACAATTAGATCTTATGCCATCAACTAACAAAGAGAATACATAGTCTTAGCAATTGCATTTCTATTACAACGTTTGCCACTGTAAAATGTGGAGCTTTTTAAATACTAGTAAAATAAAAATCATCTGGAAAATTCTAAAGACACTTCTAAAATTAGAAGACATACTTATAAAATCAAACTTTCTGAAGTTAAAATGAATGGTAATAGTTTAAATCTATGTTTCTGGAAATGCTGAAGTCTCTCTTAATTCTCAAAAATTAAATAGGCTTTCCTCCTTTCTCCACTTTCCCATGACCTTGAGCAAAGCATTAACCACTAAATGAAAACTCCTCTCTTTCCCTGCCATGTAGTATTGCTTTAAGGATAAAGTGAACATTATGACATACCCTTTACTGTCATTTGGATGGAAGCCTTTTTGTGAATTAAGGTGCCATGACAGTGGAAGTACAGAATAGAAACTTTTTTGAGCTATTCCTATATGTGATTTAGTTTCTTTCCCCAATTTCAAAGGACTTAAAAAGTTAATATTGATATATGAATTTAGTGTTAAAAATATTTTATACAAGCTTATTTTAATACAGTTCTAAAATGTGCATTAAAAATTCTTAAAATATATATATAACATTATTTATTATTCCTTATAAGCCAGTACAATTGACTGTGCATTTTAACATTCAAAGTATAACTGTATTTGTGTTCTTTTAACACTAACATTTTAAGTTTTACCAAAATCTGTACCATTGTTTTGAAATAGTAACATATAGGAACTTTGCAAATGTCACCTGTATTGATAACACAGATAAGCACAAAGCCTCTTTTAAAATAAGAACAATTTCAAAATGCTTCTTCCTCAGCCCAGTCCTGAGCATGCCCAAGTAGTTACACCTGGAAGCCTTCTTAAGGTCACTGTGCTCCAGAACAAGACTGTCCAAGTTCAAAGTGTGGTGCCATCACACTTTAAGTGTATGAGTGCAGGCAAATTACAGAGTTTCACTATGTTGCAGCTTCCTTATCTGGAAAACGGGAAATATGGTGATACTGCGTATCTCATGCCATTGTGGTCAGGGTTGAAAGCAACAATTCCTGTAGGCATGTAAGACCTCTCTCTTGGACACAGTGTATTCAGCCCATGTTGTCAGATTAGAGTTAACCATGCTTCTTAAATATAAAAATATATTTAAACCCCAGGAAAAAAAGACATTCAGATGCAAAGCCTATTAGAGATGACTAGGCCTATTTTATTTGTTTTCATTTTAGAAGTAGGAAACAGGCTCAGAGAGGTTGAGAGACTTCCTCAAACTCATGTGGCCATTCCAGACCTCCTTAATGCTAGCCCAGCATGCCATGTACCTCAGATCTAACCTCAAATCTCGTACCGCCCCAGAGTGTGACTGCCCTCTAACTCATCTTACAGAGGAAGGGTGAACAGATTCAGCTCTTCATTCGTTTGATCCTTTTGATATTGTTCATAACGCATAGACGTGTACCTTAAACTGCACACCTAGTGCACTTTTTGTGGCCACACTAACAAATATGGTTAATGCTCCTTTAGCAGAAATACCACATTCATCAAAGTAACTGAGTAACACCGAATACTGAGAAACATAAAAATAAACCAGCGAGCTTGGGTCTTTTTTGCCAAGAGAGTCTTATGCTTAAATCTTACCTTTTTCAGCCATTCTTCCTGTTGTTGGGTGGGCTGGTCAGAGCCAGGCTTACCTCTTTGTTATTGTTTTCCAGCGCTGCTTTGAACTTTAAATAGAGAGATTATCTGAAGAGCACAGCAGCTGCCCCTCTCCTGGCTGCCAACTGTCTGCTGGGTGAGGTAAGATGTTGGAAAGCAGAGCTCCTCTGGCTCCTGTTATCCTGTCAGGGTGGAGGATAAGGGGGCTGCACGGCCTAAACGACTAAATAGGCTGTTATCCCAACCCAGACACATGCAGATGTTTAATTCGCCTGGTACCTTCAGACCACGTGAAGAACGTGTTCAGGGAAGGGGGGTACAGAAGGAAAATGGCATCGCAAGAGAGAAATCCTACCAAAGGGGGAGGGTAACATATTGGAAAGAAAAGACTTTGAAGTTAGAGACCTGGCCTCAAATTCTAGCTCTGCTATTTCTGTAATGAAGGCCAACTTGCTTAACCTGGGCTTCAGCTTCTTTAATTTTCAAATCAGGATAGCAATGCCTATGCACAGAAGAGGTGTCATAAAGATGAAATGAAAAATCTTACAAGATGCAAAAGATAGCCTGGCTGGTGTAGCTCAGTGGATTGAGTGCGAGCTGCGAACCAAAGGGTCGCTGGTTCAATTCCCAGTCAGGGCGTATGCATGGGTTGCAGGCCAGGTCCCTGGTGGGGGCCACTTGAGATGCAACCACATGTTGATGTTTCCCTCCCTCTTTTTCTCCCTCCCTTGCCTTCTGTCTAAAAATAAATAAATAAAATCTTTTTAAAAAAGATGCAAAAGATAAAACAAATTAATTGGCACCCCTTCAAATGAATGATTGTAAAAAAAGGAATTTTAATATAAATGTGCTAGAAACTAAAACAATAAAAGTCTGTGGTATTGCCTAGAATTTTCAGAAAGCAGTCATAATCTTGTTATTTTTATCAGCAACAAAAATAAGACATTTCAGCCCTGGCTGGTGTAGCTCAGTGGATTGAGCACGCAGGCTGGGAACCAAGCAGTCCCGGTTCGATTCCCAGTCAGGGCACATGCCTGGGTTGTGGGCCAGGTCCCTGTGAGGGCCATGTGAGAGGCAACCACACATGGATGTTTCTCTCCCTCTCTTTTTCCCTCCCTTCCCCTCTCTCTAAAAATAAATAAAAATAAAATCTTTAAAAAAAAATAAGACATTTCATTTTTTAGAGTCCAGCCTAGTTTATTATGTAACATGATCTAGTCAATGGTCTAGATTCTCATTGGAATAACTTTAATTTTTAGGTTTGGATGGAAAAGTTTTTCAAGATGGCTCTGTGGCCAACTTTCCCAAAACTCCAACATGTGATTGAGGGTGTCCTCCTTCAGAACGCAAGACTGGCATGACCGAAGCCGTCCCCCAGAGCTCCAAGAACGGTGTTTCCCTGAAAATGACTGTGTCTCATCATTGATCAAAAGCCAACAGTTCTCCATCTCCTAGAGAATAACAATCTGAAGTCCTTGTTAAGACACCTAAAAAGCCTTATCTCCACCTTCCATTTGCAATGATGCTTCAGCCCCACTGAACTCCTTGCTGTTGTATGACCTCAAGATAAGCTTCCACATGCATAGGTAAGGAGAACATTTGCTTTTCTACATCAAGTCATTTACTTATAGCTTAGAGTGTGCTGCCAACCGTCTGCTAAATTTATTACAGGTCATTTAAGCCAAGGTATCATCCCCCTCTCTCTCTCTCTCTCTCCCATTTAATATTGAAACAAACAAAAAAATGCCTGGCTATACCAGGTAAGAGAGACTATGTCTATCTATGCAACAAAATCCCTAGTAAAGACAGATTTTTTTTCATATTAAACAATTATATATTGAACAAAGATTAATTGAAGACAAGATAGAGACAGGGAAAATAAAAAATGGTGATTGATCCCACTTAAATACTGAAATTTTTAACTAAATGGGTTCAAATAAACACTCATTCTTAAGGCAAAGTGTGGGGGGAGAGAAAGAGAGAGACAGAGAGAGAGAGAGAATGAGAGAGAGAGAGAGAGGGAGATTCAAAAGAAACAGTGAGGTACTCTCTGAACAACAAATAGAGAGAGAGAGAGGGGATAAAATAATTTGCCTAAAACTAATGAAAATAAAAATATAAAATGCTTCTACATTTTAAATACCTATTGCCATTTCCATTAGTTTAAGCTTCATCTTTTGCTATGAAAAGGACTATTATTAACATTATTGCTATCCAGTTGGATTTTGAGAAGGGATTACTTTATAATTCATCATTTATTTTATTTTATTTTTAGCTTTCTATAGAAAGAGAGAAGTGGAAAAAACTAATTCAATGAACATGAATTGCTCAGATCTCAGAAAAGGGTTCAATCTAGAATTTCATTTCCTTGGTATCCTATCAGTAAATTTTTTTAAAGCAGTATAATAATTATTAAGGAGAAAATGTTTTATTCATTAATAGACTGGTTTCACTTTGAACTCATAAACCCATTTTCTAATTTTCCACTTAAGGCATACCATTCAGGCACATTTTCTCTTTCTACTTTGCATACTTTCTGAAAGATTTAGCTCTCAAATCCCTTACTATCAAAGTGACATTAAATTCTTCTAGGCTACTTAATCTAAAAAATTCAATGATGTGTCCCCTTATTCAAGATAAATCAAAATTCTTTTCAATATTTTTAACCATCAATGTCTGCAGCTGCAGTACATAGATGTGAATGTAGTAGATTAAATGGACAAATTCTGATAACAACATAAACTACCAAAACTGACCTCTCAAAATAAAAAAATTTGAATAGACTTAAAACAAGTGAAGAGATGGAAGTCATAATCAAAGAATGTCCCACAATGAAAAGCTCCTGTCCCACAAATGCCTTCACTGGTAAACTCGCCCATTTAAAGAGTTAACAAGACTTCAAAAACTCTTCCCAGAACTAGAGGAGGAGCGAAGACCTCCAACCCATTCCGTGACATTCATGCAACTCTGAGACCTAACAAAAGGATTGTAAGTAAAGAAAACTACAGACCAATCTTTCTAGTGAATATAGGTACAAACACTTCAACAACAAACTAACAAACCAAATCCAGCAGCATATAAAAAGAATAATACCCCATGACCAAGCGGGATTTATCCCAGGAATTCAAAGTCAGCACAACAATTAAATACCAATTAATGTAATACACCATATTAATAGAATAAAAAACAAAAACAATCAAAGCCGTTTCCACAGAGCTCCAGAAATGATGTTTCCCTACAAATGCCCATGCAAATTGGTGGCTTCATTGATCGAAATCCACCAACAGTTCTCCATCTCCTAGAGAATAACAATCTGAAGTCCTTGTTAAGATACCTAAAAGGCCTTGTCTCCACCTCTCCATTTGCAATGATGCTTCAGCCCTACTGAATTCCTTGCTGTTATATGACCTCAAGATAAGCTTCTACATATGATCATCTCAGTAGATGCAGAAAAAAGCATTTGACAAATTCCAGCACCATTTCAAGATAAAAACACCAAAAATGAATAATAATAGGAAACATCCTCAATCCCATTAAGTGAATCTATGAAAACCCACAGCTAACATTGTACTGAACGGAGAAAGAATGGACGCTTCTCCCCCGAGATCAGGAACAACACGAGGACCTTCACTCTCACACTTTGACTCAATATTGTATTGAAGTGTGTAGCTGGGGAGGTTTAGGCAGAAAATGAAGTAAAAAACATCCAAATTGGAACAGCAGAAATTAAACTACAGTTATATCTGTGTGTGTTGAGCTAAGAACTTATCAAACCTGGCACTTACCACATTTTAACAGGAAAAAAAATGTTTCAACACTCGGCACTTGCTCGCCACTCATCCCGCGTGCTAGAACTCGCATGAGTCAGGACACCACCCCACAAGAGAGAATGCTTCATCAGTCATCGCCTGCTCGCCACTCATCGGACCGAATTCACGATGCGTACCGAGGCACCACTGTATTTGTTTGTAGACGACATAATTTCACATACAGAAAATCTTAAAGAATCCACCAAAAAAGCCTGTTAGAGCTAATAATCAAATTCAGCAAGATTTCAAGATACAAGATCAACACCCCAAAGTCGATTGTATTTCTACACACTAGCAATAAACAGTTTTAAATTTAAATTAAGAAAAAATGGTATTAAATAGCAACAAAAACTATAAAATACCTAGAAATAAACTTAAGCAAAAATGTACAAGAGTTGTAACTGAATACTAATGAAGCATCTCTGAAGAAAATTGAAGAAAATATAAATAAATGGTAAAACATTCTGTGTTCGCAGAATTGAAACACTTAATATTGTTAAAGATGATGATACTACTCTAAGCAATCTACAGATTCAGTACACTCCTATCTAAATACCAATGGCCTTTTTTCCAGAAAAAGAAAACCTCACCTCAAAATTCATATGAAATGGATCCTAAATAATCAATAATCTTGAAAATGAAAAACAAAGTTGGAGGACTCACACCTACTGACGTCAAAACTTACTCCAAAGCTACAGTAATCAAGGATGTGTGGTGTAGGCATAAGGACAGACATGTAGATTAATGGAATACAATTGAAAGTCCAGAAATAAACCCATACATGTATGATCAACTGATTTTCAACAGGGATGCCAAGGCAATATATTAGGGAAAAAATAGACTTTTCAACTAATGATGCTGGGACAGCTAGTTTTCCATGTGCAAGAATGAAGACAAACCTCTACCTCACACCATATAAAAAAATTAACTCAAGAGACTTCCTAAGATGGCGGCATAGGTGAATGCACCATACCGCCTCGCACAACCAAACAAGGGAAAAAAAAGAAATATACACATCCAAACACAGCCAGATCTGACAGAAAATCATATTGAGAGGAAGTCCGACAACCAAGGAATTAAAGAAGATACATTCATCAAGTTTGGTGAGCAAGAAGGTGCAGAGCGAAGGGAGAGCGCTCAGCAACCCCGCGGCGAGCAGGTGAGCAGACGGCAGGTCCGCGGTTGGAGGGGCGGTCCCCGCGGGGCTGCAGCACACCCAGACGGGGACCGACTGAAGCTCGGTCTGCGCCCGGCTCATCCAGACCCAGCGGGGCCGAGAGACCGGTGGACTCAGCAGGTCTGCATTCGTGTGCAGAGAGAACCTGAAAGAAAGCAGGGCGCAAATCAACAGCGCAGATTGTGAGGGGGTGGAGTCCGCGACCGGAGGAACGCCTGGCCTCATAGGAAAGTTCGCTGGGGAGACCCTTGGGGGATTGGAGCTGTGCAGCTCGTCCACCGACCCCAGAGCGACCCCCAGAGTCAGCGCAGAGGGGCCCGAAGTGCTTGCAGGAGGCGGTGTGGGTGCGGAGAGCGGAGAAGGCGCCATTGTGCGCTCAGGCCCCGCCCCCAGAGGCTACGGTCCCAGCACAACTACCAGGAACTTCCCTGCACAGGGGATCCCCAAGACTCCGCCCCCCTTACAGTAACAGGTTCACTGAGGGGGAAAAAAATGGCCCAAAGAAAGGGACAGATCAAAACCCCAGAGCTAACCGACCAAGAGATAGCCAACCTATCAGATGCACAATTCAAATCCCTTGTAATAAGGATGCTTTCAGAATTCGACGAAAAATTAACGAACTTTCTTGAACAAATGAGGAGAGATCTGCAGGGAACCAATAGAGATAAGGAAACTGGGACTCAAATCAACGGAGTGGACCAGCAGAAAGAAAAAAACATCCAACCAGAAAAGAAGGAAGCAACAAGAATTCAAAAAATGGAGGAGGGGCTCAGAAACCTCCAGGACATCTGTAAACGTCCAAACATACGAATCATTGGACTAC